>SADC01001179.1:0-30813 GCA_004194705.1 Ditylenchus dipsaci
GCTATGGACAGTTCGCTATGATTTTCGAATGGACAGTTCGCTATGGACAGTTCGCTATGATTTTTCGAATGGACAGTTCGCTATGGACAGTTCGCTATAGTTCCTAATTAATGATGATTTCTCATCATATTTTGTGTCTAGGTTGTAATCACATTGCAGTCTCCCTGTTATCCTGTGTTGTGCTCCAGTTGTTGTCATATGTTTTCGAATAATTTGCAGTCAAAATTTTCCCTTTTTCCGTTTCAGTCTGCACTTTTTCTGTATTCCTTTTGGTCCGCATTGCTATAATTGTTTCCAATAACAATAATTTAAGGTGTTATTGCAATGTGGCGTCCGGAAGCTAACCAGAAAGTGGATCTGATGCACTCATCAAGAGTGGGTAACAAGACTCTAGCCCTCACTTTATGTCCGATTAATGCGTCAACTCACTGCTACACATGGTCCCAGTTGAACTCTCATCCACGAAAGGATGGAACAGCCAAGATCGTCTACTTATGTGCCGAATGCAGGAAAATTCGAGACGCCAAAGAGTTTCTAAGGATACGCCAATTCCGTCGGTTAGTGCTATCCGTGGAGTGAACAGAGAAGTGCGCTGGGATGGTCTAAGAAAAATCGCGACTCATTTCTGTGAGGGTCCAAAGGAGCTGTTCGAGGTATGCTTATCTCGATTTCATCATGTTTTATTTCGTCCATACTATAGATGAGGGGTGAAGCTGCAAAAAGAAGTCTTGGTGCTGAGCTGGCGACCGGAGCTGTCGAAAAATCAAGTGCTTCCGTGGTCAAACTCGAGAGAAAAATATTGGAAAGGGTCGATGGACAAAGTAGTATTCACAAGTTCTTGTCGCTCTTGCTTATCTATTAACCTTTGCAGATTCTCTACCGCAGATGAGGAAAGCCGCATCCTGCCACAGCATTGGAGCACTCAAGAAGTTTTTCCAACGTTGCACGAGGAAGAGGTTTCCACCTTTGAAGTACCTGCGAGATCTGAAAGAAGAGGAGTTCAAGAGTTTGCATTATACACATCGAGGAGCCGTAGTGAAACAAGCGACGAGGGCTTTCAGGAAAACTTTTTGATTTATGCAAGTGAGTCCTGTTTTTTAAGCTTATAATAGCACTTCTTCTAAAAAGCTTATATCTATTTTCCTCTTTGTTGCAGATAAAAGCATGGCCATCTTTGGGTTAAAGAAGCAGCTGAATCTTTTCCG
This sequence comes from Ditylenchus dipsaci, assembly GCA_004194705.1. Lineage (NCBI taxonomy): Eukaryota > Metazoa > Nematoda > Chromadorea > Rhabditida > Anguinidae > Ditylenchus > Ditylenchus dipsaci. The sequence continues at coordinate 1,206 of SADC01001179.1, forward strand.
ATGCTCAAAGACTCTTATCTTCGATGGATTGTTTAAGTACCGACCGCAGGACACCTACCAGATCTACAGGGGATTCGGCTTTATCAACGAAACTCACTGCCTGCCACTTGTCACTGTGCTGATGAGAGGGAAACATCGAAACCTGTATGAGAAGATGTGGAGAAAAAGTAAAATTTATTTGGATTTCTGTTTAAAATGTAATTATTGCTTACAGTAGCGGAGGTAGTTGAACCGCTAGGAAAAATGCGGACTAAGTCTGCCAACTTTGATTGCGACCAGCTGCTTATAAGTCATTCGAAGTTCAGTTCAAGAATGTTGAGGTCAAAATGTGCTCGTTTCATGTGAAGCAAGCATTAAATAAAAAAGTATTATCACATACATTTACATCTAGCTTCATTGTCAGTTTTTAGGTGCAAGCAATTGGACTGATGTCAGCATATCAGAAAGAATAAGCATCAGAAGCCTGAGCAATGGGGACATTCAAAGGAACTTATTTTGGCGGCACGTCTCTACCAGTACAACTTCATTCTCTTCAAGCCCTTTGAGAAGCCAAAATTCGTCTTCTTCTCCGCCGAATACGAGCAGGTTATCCGTTTTAATTTCAAAAACCTAGTGGAATGGCTTATTTAGGTCAACACTCCGTTAACAGATGATAGACCCATGGGTATGATTCGGCAAATGCACTCTCACTTCGATGTAGTACAAGAATGAGAATAAAAGAGTGTTATTGTCTCAATGTTATTGGTTATTGTTTTTTCGCATTTATTTTGCCATTCTTCGGTTGAATAAAAAATGAAAGTGGAAGGTAGGCAAGCGACCGTTAGGACGAGCTGAAAAAGACTCCAAAATGTTTTTCGAATCTATTTCACATAATTACCTAAAATGACAAGCTCGCGTGAGTTAGGACATGCTTGTAAATGTATAAAACTTACGCCTATGTACCGGGAATTCCATAAACAGGTAGCAAGAGGTGATGTGGTACGGTGAACAAATATTTTTAGTGTCAACATTGTTAAGGAAAGGGCGATTGGAAAACCATAGCGAACTGTCCATAGCGAACTGTTTATTTGAAAAATCATAGCGAACTGTCCATTTCAAAAATCATAGCGAACTGTCCATAGCGAACTGTCCATTAAAAAATCATAGCGAACTGTCCATAGCGAACTGTCCTCATAGCGAAGTGTCCTAGCCCCCTTTGGTCGGACCCCTCGGAAAATGAGAAATTGAGGGTTTGGGCTCAAGCGAAAGCCTACGATGTGTTGGGCATGATAGCACGAAATTCGACCATTTTTTTGGTAATTCACCGAGCTGTGGTCTCCCAAAGTTTGGTACTCAGAAAAACCACTACATTTCTTAAAACAGTTCATATTAGGTTGGTGCATAAGTTTTAAACCATACAAAAGACTTTTTTTGCAAAACGAAAATTTCTCTTATAACAAAATCCAAACAATAGGTTTTGTAGCCCTGAATCTCCTCTTTCAAATGGCATATTTAACTTAGCTTGATTATTCTGGATAACTCACCATTTGGGTCCAAACACTTGTCTGGTCATTTTGAGAAGGTTACCCGCGTTTTCATCACTTTAACTGGTCAAATGTTTATTGAATTTTGAGCGTCACGACAAAATTCTATCACCATGTTGTAGCGCAGCTCAAGAGCTACAAAACCCATATTATAGAATGATTTTTGAAAATCTGAGTATTGAGATATGGCCTTTTGGAAAAAATCATTTTCTTGAAAAAATGACGAAAACGCAAGTTTTTGCCAATTTTTCTGATTTTGGTCATTTTTTCAAGAAAATGATTTTTTCCAAAAGGCCATATCTCAATACTCAGATTTTCAAAAATCATTCTGTAATATGGGTTTTGTAGCTCTTGAGCTGCGCTACAACATGGTGATAAAATTTTGTCGTGACGCTCAAAATTCAATAAAACATTTGACCAGTTAAAGTGATGAAAACGCGGGTAACCTTCTCAAAATGACCAGACAAGTGTTTGGACCCAAATGGTGAGTTATCCAGAATAATCAAGCTAAGTTAAATATGTCATTTGAAAGAGGAGATTCAGGGCTACAAAACCTATTGTTTGGATTTTGTTATAAGAGAAATTTTCGTTTTGCAAAAAAAGTCTTTTGTATGGTTTTAAAATTACTTATGCACCAACCTAATACTTAGTGTAAATCCGATGATATGCACTTTAAATACCCATTCGACGCAGAATGAATTGTTCTTTCTAATGAGCACAAAAACTTCACGATTTGTCGTAAGCTCTAGCAAAAAATGTGTTTTTCTCAAAAATTCAACTTTTAGAACACTAATTTTCGGCCAAAAAACCGCCATGGAAATTGGAAATCTGCCCGCTCCATCCTAATTCTCAGTGTATCAGAAAGAGAATTTTATAAGGCACATTATTAGCAAAAAAGTTCCAAAAAAAGTCGGGGGAGGCAAGACGAAAAAGACTTTTGAAGTTTTCCAGTCGTCCTGAGTCAGGACTCCTGACTCTGAAATTTTTTTTTCGCTTAGCAAACCCATAATCTTGACACCGGACTCGTAATCAGCGTACTTAATTTGCTTATAAAACTTTACTAAGAAGTAAAATTTGACTGTCATATTTCAAATTCCTCTCAAGACAATAATTCAAACAAGTTAATATTATTTAGTTTTAATATTTATTGTCTTGAGAGGATTTGAAATATGCTAATCAAGCTATACTTCTAAGCGTAGTTCACAAGCAAATACTATACGCTGATTACTAATCCGGTGTCAGAATTCAGGGTTTGCTAAGCGAAAAAATTTTTCATGCTAAAAGTTTGAAAGAGTCAGGATAAGTGGTAAACTTCAAAAGCGTTTTTCGTGTTGCCCAAATGGATTCGGCAAAATTACTTTCCACAGTAATTAATTGAGGATTAATATTTCGGAGCAAAAAATATTTCTTATAAATACCGTTTTCTTCTAATTAACGCACCGGGGCGTTTTTTACTAGTGCTTAGCCGCCCTACACGCGGGTTTTGTTTTCCGCTGATATTTCCGTAGATTTTTAAATTTATTTTCCACTAATATTTTAGCAGCATTTCTCGATTTGTTTCCTGCTGATATCTTTTTGTTCCGTCACTCTCAATGACTTATCCGCTCTTTGCACAGCTGACAAAGCGTCTAATTCTGTCGTTACTCGTGAAATACACAAAAGCGTTCGCTTTATGCTCTCTGATGGGATTCATAACTGAAAGGCAGAGTGAGAGTTTGCGTTTGTACAAAAACTTTTTCAGAGATTTGTGGCTGGAAATTTTTTTTGGTAGCCCTGAATCTCAGCTACAAAACGACACCAACAAAAAAAAGTTTACAGCCTTTCCCGCGTTAAGAACATGGGATTTACTTGCAGTCAATGGATACAATGCTATAAAGCTTTCACTCGCCTTTTTTAAATTTGATCACAAATAATTTTTCATAGGTATCTAATATCTAAAAAAATTGATCAATGTCTGCCACCTTCTTTTAACTTGAAGAGGAAATATTGTCTATCAAAACAGGAAAGCTCTGTTAGGAAAATATATACCAGGTCAAGCGATTTGCTGTTCCTCCTCTTCTTCTTCCCTCAAGTCAACAGGTGAGGAGTAACTGCGGAATTAATGAAGAAAGGAAAAACTCTAGCCTCCTTCAAAGGAAAGCCTCCATTTGTGGGTGTATTGATTGGATCTCCTGTTTGTTTATGAAAAGCCCAAAACATCTGGCTGCCCTTGTCCTTTTAGTAGTTAAATTGTTGGAGGATGTGAAAGCTGAAGGTATTCAATTTTTCGTGTTTTGGATGTAGAAATTTGCAGTGTTTAGATCTGCTTTCACCTGAGGAGCTGCTACTTTTGGAGGACTTTGAGTTAGGGCAATTGCATGACTATGTGCGCGATAAACGAGCTAGGGGGATACCGTATGTCTCCAGGGTGGCCAACTTCAAGCCGGACCAATTGGAGTTTGACGCCAGTGAGACTGTTCAGCTGGGCGCTACGGAATCTAGTATGAATTCTGAAGGTGGTGGCAATGATAGGCACTTACAAAAAGAGGTTATTTTTGATATAGACACGTAAAACGGCTCTTTTTTAGTGCCAATCTGCCGATCTCTTTGTCTAATTGGTACTAATTGGGTTGCCCCCCCCCGTTGCCCGCCCCCTCCCTTTTCATTTTTCAGCTATTTCATACCTTTTGCACCCATAATAGCAAGGGTATTTGGTTTCTTCGCCCAACCCAAGAAGTACCGTCTAATTTTTAATGATTTGCTATCTCTGTTTTATTTTAACCCTTAGAACCCCGCAATAACTAGCCCTAAACATGTATTTCGAAAAAATAAAAATTGGAAAAATAAAGAATTTTCATGACATTTTAAATTATTTCAGTCTGATGCAGTAGGACAAAGAGTGCCAGTTTCAAGTATAATCATGCCTGCAGGTTGGCAACGTTATACACCAAAAGACGACAGGACTGAGACTACAAGTTCTTCACCAAAACCCAGCTCCTTCCACCAAGAAAAACCCTTGGTTGTAAGTGGACAGCAAGAAACTGAAGTTTTTGACGTTGGTAAGGGCCCATTCTCTGTCCCAACCACTACTTCGGTGAGAGGACTAAGCAAGATAGAAACTGCTAATGATAAACTCAACGTTGACCAGGTGGATGATGAACAGGACACTGAAGAGAAAATGGCTAAAATTCTGAACCGCAACAAAGAGCCGAGTGCAGAGGAATATGAGACACTGGCCAAAATTCTTCAGGTTAGTAAAAACATTATTATCGGTTACACAATGCATACATTACATGGTCCTTTCTGTCGATTTTATTCTTAAAAGGTGACCATTTTAACCATAATCACCCTACCCCAATCTTCATCATAATCACAAAGTTACTATGACCATAACATACAGGGGACCAAGGCATTTAGCAGGAAAAAACAACAGGGAAACCAAGGCATATTTTGGCACCGAATTCAGCACGAAAAAATATAAAAAAAACTTTTTCGAACTATTATATTTACCAGTAAATAGAGCATCAGCTGTATTACACATTAACACTAGGATTCCCGACTGTAACGTTCGACTATCTGGCAGTGAAAAAACCTGCTGAGCACGAATATCGCAAAATCAAGCCTCCTCGTTAGAGTACAATGCCCTCAATTACCGCAATTCTCACAGAGACTCATTGAAAATCAGGTGGTTTTTTCATCAGGCTGTTGAGCAGTGAAATTATAAAGTTAAGCATTTATTTTATGCTCATAAAAAGCCCCTTGTCTAAGCTTTAAATGGTATGTAGTTTGCCCACGTTGAAAATATGATCGTAAGTAAAAAATCAAAAGAATCAAATAAGAACATTTTGAAAAATTTACGATTTTTCTAGAAGCATGAGAAATTTTTTTCACTCTGGCCGTTTATTTGCTCGATGCTTGCTCAATACTTGTAGAGAAATTGAAGAGCTGCAACAAAGGCCAAAAATTAGCACAAGAATATAAAAAAAGTTACTTAGAAATTACACGAGAAGAGATAGAACCAGCCGTTTTCATGGTATCGAGATTTGGAGGGTACTATGTAGAGTAGTTCACGGTCAGTTAACCGACCCGGTCGGTTAACCGACCGACCGGGTATTTGGCCAAAAAAAAACCGACCGAAAAACCGGGTACAAAAAACCGGGAAAACCGAAAACCGGGTACAGCAAAATTTCGGTTGATTTACGACAAAAAAAAACCGAAAACCGGGTACAAGCCGGTTAACCGACCGAAAAAAAACTGAAAAACCGTAACCGAAACCGGGTAGCCAAAATCCCGGTTAACCGAAAACCGGGTAAGGCCCAATTAACCGACCGTGAACTACTCTAGTACTATGCTTAGCTTATCTCTGTCAAATTTTCATTAAAAAATTTTGCTGACAATATATCAAAATGATCAGTAAGAAAAATGCAACAGAACTAGTACAAAGACTCACAAGACAACAAGCAAATATCACAAAATTCAAGCCAAACAATTTGACACCAAACCATACCGCAAAAACCAGGGGCTTCTGGATGAAAATTCAGGTGGTTAGGGCATGGTTTCGTAACTTTCTTAAAATTTTACAGGGCATTTTCAGGAAAAAAAGTATATCACGTGATAGAGCACAAAAAACTGCATCAGATAAAAGCAGTAGGTCACTGGTGAGACTATGCTTTTCATCTTTTTGAGAGGGTTAAAGAAGTATGCTGCTAGCGTGGTCACGAGTGAATAATTCTGGGGCGGTTATTATAAAGATTACCCTTACCTCTACCTTTTACCCTTACCTCTACCTTCTACCCCTACCCTTTTTTTATCTTCAACTTTACCCTTACCTCTACCCTTACGCTTACCTATACCTTTTACCTCTACCTCTACCCTTACCTCTACCTCTACCTTTTACCCTTACCTCTACCTTCAACTTTTACCCTTATCTCTACCTTCAATCTTATTCTCGAAAACGAAATAAACGGCAACTAATTTATTTCAATCCGCAACCACAGCAACATAATTAAACGCGCAAAGTAACGATTAACAATAGAATTTCTCATACTAGATCCGCTATTCATTCTTTCACCTTCAGCAAAGATTTCCTCCGACGGTTGATCATCGTTCATTTCTTCATCGTTCTCATCGGAGACACCCCGCAAACGGCAGATGTTGTGTACGACGGCGGCGGCAATGATAAATTAAGGCACCCGCTCCAATGCGATTCGAAGCTTTCCATGCAAAGAATGGAACCGACGCTTCCACCGACCGATGACTTGTTCAACCAACACCCGAGTCCTACAGAGGGATGAGTTGTATCTGAAATTCACTGCTTAGGAAGAAAATAAATAAAAAGACAAAACCAACCGTTTTTGAGCAGGAGTGGAAGGAGCAGCGAAAGGAGACATTAACCACGGCCGGAGTGCATATCCGCTGTCCCCAAGAGGAAAATGACATGACGGAAATCATACCGAACCGACCAAAGACGTTTCGATGCCGGAAGACAAGCCTTCAAAACTCGGACCTCCCTCGTAGATGACCTGTACTTGTTCGAGTAGCTGCTGCTTGTGCATTGGCCCACCTCCACCAGTCTTCGATGCGCTCCTGAATTCAAACACAAACATTACTGAGATCCTTCAAAAAATGAGAAAGACAAGGCTCACTTTTTCTGATCCTGGAGATCCTGTTTGGCCAACTTCTTGAGATTCGAATGCTTTTGCTTGACCTGCTCCACGCTGTGCGACCCTTGATCCGGATACTCGGTGTTAAGTGTGTCGGTAACGGTCTTCCAAGCAGCGTTCTGACCAGCGGCTGAATCCTTTTTGCGGCTGTTCGGGAAGAGATCCTCTTGGTGCTCGGCGACCAGCTCAACCGAACGTTTGCACATCTCAGGCGTAAACATAACGATAACTAGACATGAGAGCGATAAAATACGACAAACAGTGCGTGTACAACAAAGCGGACAAATCTCAACAAACAACACAGAATAATGAAAAACGGACGTCGAATTCGTGTTCAGCGACCCAGAATTACCTTAGAAATGCATTGCGGGACAAAATTAAAAAATTAAGTTGGGGGTAAAATTTTTACTCTGCTACCACCCATGATAAAAATATGCCTTGGTCCCCCTGTTGTTTTTTACCTTTACCTCTACCTTTACCTGCAGCTTTCATTATAACGGGTAGAGATAAGGGTAGAGGTAAGGGTAAAAGGTACGGGTAGAGGTAGGGGTAAAAATTCATTATTATAACGGGTAGAGGTAAAGGTAGAGGTAAAAGGTAAGGGTAAATCGATTATTATAACCGCCCCTGGTTGTACATTACTGGGTTAGAAAGCCAGATTCAAACAAAATATCTCTTTATTTTGCATAACAAAAAAAATCCGAGACATTAGTGAGCTTTTTTTCCCCAACAACGTTTGAATTTCATAATAATTGTGTCGATTCCAAACCCGTTGAAATAAAACCAGAATCGCCCACGCGTGACGAGGCTGCCAGGCCACTTCTTCAATCCTCTCAAAAAGAGGGTTAGCACAGTAACACTTGTGATCTAGTAGTGATATCTAACGCAGTTTTTTGTGCTCTATCACGTGATATATTTTTTTCCTGAAAATGCCCTGTAAAATTTAAAGAAAGTTACGAAACCATGCCCTAACCACCTGAATTTTCATCCAGAAGCCCCTGGTTTTTGCGGTATGGTTTTGGTGTCAAATTGTTTGGCTTGAATTTTGTGATATTTGCTTGTTGTCTTGTGAGTCTTTGTACTAGTTCTGTTGCATTTTTCTTACTGATCATTTTGATATATTGTCAGCAAAATTTTTTAATGAAAATTTGACAGAGATAAGCTAAGCATAGTACCCTCCAAATCTCGATACCATGAAAACGGCTGGTTCTATCTCTTCTCGTGTAATTTCTAAGTAACTTTTTTATATTCTTGTGCTAATTTTTGGCCTTTGTTGCAGCTCTTCAATTTCTCTACAAGTATTGAGCAAGCATCGAGCAAATAAACGGCCAGAGTGAAAAAATTTCTCATGCTTCTAGAAAAATCGTAAATTTTTCAAAATGTTCTTATTTGATTCTTTTGATTTTTTACTTACGATCATATTTTTCAACGTGGGCAAACTACATACCATTATAAAGCTTAGACAAGGGGCTTTTTATGAGCATAAAATAAATGCTTAACTTTATAATTTCACTGCTCAACAGCCTGATGAAAAAACCACCCGATTTTCAATGAGTCTCTTTGAGAATTGCGGTAATTGAGGGTATTGTACTCTATTGAGGACGGATACGGACGATTTATCACAACGCCGATTTATGGCACACCTAGAACTGGACAAAAAGTATATGGCAAATGATAGAACTGGACAAAAAGTCATCTGACAATTAATTCAAATGAGAAACAATTGGTCTCGGTACGATTTGTTTCAGAAGTAATTATTTGGTACTTAAGTGTTTCTAGAAACAATATTTTCCGCACTGAACAAAGTGAACAATAAAATAACTAATACAGTGGACACTCGACATAATACACCACCGATGTAGGCCATTTACAACTAGCCGTTACAAAGGCCATCTATAAATGGCCATCTCTAACTGGCCGTACACTACCATAAACCGAGTAGTGGAGAGCCAATGATGGGGAGCGTTCACAGGTACATATGTAACTCTATATCTGCTTTTCCGTCCCTACATTAACATACCTTCCCAAACACACCTTACCTACCAAGTAAAATCACATTAAACAGCCAATCTTCATTCACTCTCTACTTTTCAACAAGGCCCTAATATTTAACAGCAAATCAACACATTTGACTAATCTATAACAGTTAAATTTCCTTGATTCTTTAAATAACTGAAGATTTCTGCTGGACTGTAGCCTTCTGCCAGACGCTTTCTCTGCAATGCGATTCGCTTGTCGACACTTTTCAGCTTCTTCGGAGTACTCTGGAGACGGACTAGCTCGGCCTCTTTCAGGCTGCACTCCTTTTTCATTTGACACAGCCACTTCCAAAACTTGGGTTTTTTGCCATCTGAAAATCCAAGAGCCAGTTTCAACGCATTGTGCCACGCCTCGAGAGAATTGGTGGTTTTGGAATTTCGGCTTTTGTCGATTCAAAGCAGTTCCAGAGGTCATTTGGAAACATCGGGCGAGCACCACCAGGACGTCCAATCCATGTCTGAAAATAAGTTGTAAAAGACAGCTAAAAACAAAGTAAGAAATCACTCACATGCCCTTTTTAGGGCGTCCCATTCGCACTGTTGCTTGATGCTCTTCGGCTGGCTCCTGATCCTCTTGGTCATCGGACTCGAAAAAGACTTTTTTTTGGGTCAGAAAGACTTTTTTTTGGGTCAAATATTTTTGGTTCAAAAAGACTTTTTTTTTGGGGCGAAAAAACTTTTTTTTGGAGCAAATTGGCTTTTTTTGGTGCAAATTTTTTCAGTTGTAATTCTGCATTCCCTTTCATTTTTCTAACGGGCGACGGTAAAGTCCAGTGTTGTGCTGAGGACGATTTTTTGGCCTGTGAGTGAGAGTGAGTGAGAATGAAATTTGTTTCACAGGCTGTGAGTGAGAGTGAGAATTTTGAATTTTGTCCTCACAGGCTGTGAGTGAGAGTGAGAATTTTGAAATTTGTCCTCACTGAGAGTGAGAATCTCATTGAGATCTCAGTGAGAATTGAAAATTTTCAATTTGCAATTTTTCATTAAGCAAAATTTCGGGAATTGATCTAAACAAATGATTGTGTATTCAAAAGAGTTCATTGAGTTCGACTTCTATGTCTTGCCGTTGCTAACCCGCATTGAGAGAAAGTTCGTTCGATTGGGCTGCTCGTTGCCGTCGTGCTTAATATTTCTAATGCCAGCTCAGCAATATATTTACACTCCTGAAATGTTCTCTTATAACCAGTGTTTTCATAATTCACACTGACAGTGACACTGACACTCAGTTTAGCGAACCTGACATTTTTAAGAAATCAACGCTAAAATCACTGAAATTCGCTTGAAAAAGAAACAGAAGGAGAATGCAAAACAGCAAGTTGAGTTGGCGATCTCTCAGGTCTAAATAATATCACCTGCCGTATTTCCTTTAATATAAGTCCCCTCTAATACAAGCCCCCGCCCTCAACTTTGAGGGTCTGTATCTCAGGGCAGAAGCGATATTTTTCAAAGCTGTTGTCTTAACTCTAGCAGCTCTTCTGATTTCACTTTTTATGTTTTGGTTGAGCACCCGAAAATCTCGAGATCGAATTCCAAATTTTCCGATTTTCGGGGATTCAAAAATAGAATCCCGGGGCTTCTATTAAAGGAATACGGTATTCCACCCATTTTATTCAATACCTATTTTACAGCTATGCAAATTTTTTTATTTACTTAACATACTCGACGTTTACTTTGTGCTCTTCATTATGTTAATTGTAAACAATTTATTTTTACAACCTAACTTGATTTCGTTGCATGATTTGAAATAATAAAGACTGAAATAATTCGAAAATGATATAAATTGATGCCGTCTACGTAACGGAAATTCTCAAAAATTCTCACTGAGAATTGAGTAAGAATGATATTTTGTGTGAGTGAGAGTGAGTGAGAATGGCATTTGTCCTCACAGGCTGTGAGTGAGAGTGAGAATTTTGAATTTTGTCCTCACAGGCTGTGAGTGAGATTCTCTGAGAATTCTCAGTGAGATTCTCACTCGGAGTGAGCTCAGCACAACACTGGTAAATTCATCTACAGCAAATTCATATACAAGGTTCAAATCCCTGTGGAGGTGATTTATTTTATCAGAATATTCAAATCCGATAGGAAGCATTACTTTTCAAGGACACTCATTTGGCCTCGATATTTGGAAACTGTGTCTTAAAGCCACTTTTATAATCCTTTTACAAACTTAGGCAAGACCTTAGTTCCAGGGAAACCCTGAACCCCGAAATCCGAGGCGGTTACCTTCGAATATGTGGATATCCACCTGGCTGGCCTAAAAATGTTTTTATTTTAATTTAGACGTATGTTAAACCTTGCTAGCAATTCTGTTGAACAGGACCAAATATATATTTGTAGCCACCCGGACCCCTGTACCTGGGTACCACCTGTCAAACATGACCCCCACACACAAGAAACGTGGGTTGTTTTTGACTTTGGCGGAGTTTCATTTTTGTCTGGCAGCCAGGTGGATATCCACTTAACCGAAGAATACCCAACGCATTTCTCTCCGCGTAGAAGCATCTCAATTTAGGTAATAAAAATGGGGTTTTTCATAAATATTTCAAAAAAACTATTTTTCAGACCATCCAGGTGGATATCCACCTGACCAGGTGGTACCTACCCCATGTTCTGCGGTTGGGGTGGGTAAAAATGCACTTTTGGTCCTGACAAACAGGTTATCCTATAGCTTTTTGTACATGATAGGATCGGTTGTTGACGAACTTTTGCTTTTTCAGGTCATCCACGTTGATGTCCACATCGCCAGGATGTGCCCACCCTATGTTTTTTTTATTTTGATGGCAAAAATAACAATTTCAGTATTATCAAACCCAATTCTGTACAATATTTATATCACAATAAGTGGTTTATTTTCGATTTTGAAAAAATTCTTATTCAGATGAATATCTCCCTGACCATGTGATACCCACCAGGGTTTTGAATTTGGGTAGCGAAGTTTGCAATTTTCACCCTGTTGAACCTACTTACCCACACAATTTTGGGTGAGGAAAGATGATCTGTTTTTTGATTTTTAACAAACTTCAATTTTACAAGCCAGCTACTGGCTCAGGTAGATATCCACCTGAGCCCAGGGTACTAACCCCAGGTTTTACGGTCCAGATGGGTAAAATCGCACTCTTTGTCCTATCAAACATAATTTCTCACATTATCTTACGTATGATAGGACTAACTTTTTTTCTAATTTGATTAACTTTTTTCAGGTCGTCTAGGTGGTCCACCTACCCAAAGATACCCATCCAAATTTTGGGGTTTCGACCTTTAAGGTACAAAGACTATACAAAAGGATTCATGATCACTAGGATTCGAACATTCTGATAAAATGGATCACCTCCACAGGGATTTGAGCCTTGTAGATGAAATTACTGTAGATGAATTTACCGTGGCCCGTTAGAAAAATAAAAGGGAATGCAGAATTACAACTAAAAAAATTTGCACCAAAAAAAGCCAATTTGCTCCAAAAAAAGTTTTTTTGCCCCAAACAAGTCTTTTTGGCCCAAAAAAAGACTTTTTGACCCAAAAAAAGTCTTTTTGAACCAAAAATATTTGACCAAAAAAAAAGTCTTTTTGACCCAAAAAAAAAGTCTTTTGCGCCAAAAAAAAGTCTTTTTGCACCAAAAAAAAAATCTTTTTGCTCCAGAAAAAAGCTTTGTCCGATACTTTTTGTCCAGTTCTAGGTGTGCCCGAATTATCACAACGGACAATTTATCACAACTCCTTAAAAAGGGACAACTTATCACAATCAGACAAAAATGGGACAATTTATCACAACTCTGTTAAATCGGACAATTCATCACAATCAAACAAAATGGGACATCCAAATGGTTAGTTTTCTGTAGTTTTCTGCTTTTGTCACAAATAACTAATACATCTAGGTGTGTTTCTGTTGATGTTTATAATGGCACGCTTGGTCTGCATGTCAAAAGTGAGCGCGCGCTTCAAGAAGAGCAGTGGTCAGGTTTGGATAAAGAGATCTGAGCCAAATTCAATGTATTGTTTTATTTTCCAAGTCTCTCCCTTTCTTCATTTTATAAATTCAGGCCGAGGAGCAAGCGTAAGAACAACCCGGAAGGATGCCAAGGTTTCGCTTATCTCACTTATGAAAATGAAAAAAGTCCGATGGCTACTAATGAGCCGATATACGGAGGGAAACTCCACTGTTTGGTTCTTAAGGTTGAATTGTCTGCCAAATGGGTTCCTCTGTAGACCTTCACTGTAGATCTTTGTTGGTAAAATAAAATTGCTTTTATTTTTTGTCAAATGTACAGGGTGGGCCAATTTTTTTGGAACACTTTAAACGATCATAACTTTTTTCTATGATGGAATTTCGAAATTCTGTAAAAGCCATTCGACTCAGAACCAAAAAACAATTTTTTTGGTGAATGGAGCTCAAAAAAAATTTTTGGTCAAAATTTTCGAATTTGCCTTGGTTTCCTCTGTGTTCTAAAAACGTCGATTTTTTGCCACTGCTTGTTGTTGTTGTGTAAAAAATCGACGTTTTTAGAACACAGGGGGGGGGGACCAAGGCAAATTCGAAAATTTTGACCAAAAATTTTTTTTGAGCTCCATGCACCAAAACAATTGTTTTTTGATTCTGAGTCGAATGGCGTTTACAGAATTTCGAAATTCCATCATAGAAAAAAGTTATGATCGTTTAAAGTGTTCCAAAAAAATTGGCCCACCCTGTATTTGCTATCTGTAGTTCTCTTTGCACTTCATCTCCGTCATTAACAGATGTACAAGCAGACATGAGATTTTCGTTCTTTAACTTTTTGCGACTTTTTGACAAAGAAACTTTATTTTTAGGCATTTTATTTAAGTTAATTTTAAAGTTTGATTTTATTCGTTAGCTAAGGTCCCAGGCATCATTTTTAATATTAGTCTTATTCCAGAGTGGATTTTCCTAATGTATTTAATTTCCGGTTTTGAAACACTATGACGGCTTATTTACATTAAGTATATCTGATGGCAAGAAAATCTTTTTTCAGCAAGGTGGACTATCCACATGATTCATTGCGTTAGAATCTTAACTGGGCAAATTCATATATTTTACACCTGCATCAAAAACACAGTTTTACATACATCGAACACCAGCATCCAGTTTTCTAAATTTTCTCACGTAGCTACATATTTCTCATACCAACAAAAAACAATTACAGAGGTAGGAATCAGTTTCCGGAAGAATGAAACGCTTCGCGTTGCCCTAGGGTCAGTCCAAACGCGCAGCGTTTCCTATTTCAGAATTCTTATCTTCTGACGGGGGTACCTCTAGAGGCCTCTTGAGAGGGCTGGCCCATAATATAGTTATGGATCAGCAAATTTGTTGTCAAATTTGTCGCTATGTTAGTTGTTATGTTTGTTTAAAAAAAGTCATCGTTTGATTTCAGTTTTGGGAAAAAAGGCTTTTGTTCGATCATCGGTTCAGATGGTGTGGTTGTGATAAATTGTCCCATTTTGTTTGATTGTGATGAATTGTCCGATTTAACAGAGTTGTGATAAATTGTCACGTACCGATTGAGGAGGCTTGATTTCGCGATATTCGTGCTCAGCAGGTTTTTTTACTGCCAGGTAGTCGAATGTTACAGTCGGGAATCCTAGTGTTAAAATAATACATTTGATTCAGGGGTTTGTCAACCGTCGAAAATGGCATCCTAGACCAACCATCCCAACAGTAAGCAAAAATAAGTTGTCCAATCAACCAAACTCCAGCAAAAGCTCATCCAAAGAGAACAGATCCGAAGCTCTGTCCCCCATTCCTGCCAGTTATGCCAACATGGAAAAGACCATTGAACTGCCGTCTTCAGGCACTGGAACCACCCTCTTAAGCAGCGCCCCCGTTTGGCAGGGCACTGTCCAGAAGGCTGACTCTGTGTCTTTTTTAAAAGAGGCTAGAATCACAACGACCACATCCACTCCCCAAATACTTGGCAGGGTTTTTATCCAGCCTAGCAAGCCGTCGACGTTCAGTTCTACCAGTAGTGAGAATGACGGAAATAACAACACCATGGTCAGCCTGACACAGCCTACAAAAAATGCACCAAGTGAACAGCAGGAAGGTGGGTCTTTGGGTTTGTGAAAGGGAAAAACAGGCAGACATCATGTGGGATTAAAACTAATGATTTTTTTAAATTGGAGCCGAAAAAGTTAGGCATAAAATTGTGAAACGGAAAGGCCCTTGACTGAAACTCAATATTCCTGACTTACGTGAAATCCTCTTTTAATCGCTCTTTTAGGCTTTGGAATGGGACAGGTTTCCTCAAATTAAAAATTAAATTCGGAAAAAAATTAACCTCGGCACACAGTAAATCTTCAAAAATCCAGTTTTGATCAATTTCACAAAAAAAACCCTGAAATTTACAAAAACTTCGGCAGGTTTTTTTGAAAATCTAGCAAATTTCGTTTTTTCCCTGACGGGATTCCTGCCTATTATTTTGGTGGAAACCATGGAAATTTTAAGAATTCCCGATCCCAATGGTATCCCAAATTCTTAGGACTACTCTTTTCATAAGTTTTTTTTGCTTCTCAGCGAGGCAGTAAAAGTGCGTTTAGAAAAAAGTTGGCCAGAATTTGATTTTTTATCTTGGTGGACTAAGGCAGATAAACATTAAAGGGTACCTAGATAACCCAAAATTACTTAGAAGATGTTAATCACTATTCTAAAATCAGTAAAAAATGCGGCCCCAAACCCGATAAATGGGCAAAGCTTTTCCTTGCTGCAAAAAGACTTCTTTTTGCTCCAAAGGACTTTTTTCGCTGCTAATTTTTTTTGCTGCAAAAAGACTTTTTTGCGCCAAAAAGAATTTTTTGCTGCAAAAGGACTTTTTTTTGCTTCAAAAATACTTTTTTGGCTGCTAAAATACAGTCAAGTCTCGATTTAACGAAACCCCGATTTAACGAAACTCTTGATTTAACGAACCTTTTTTTGGTGGCTATTTGGCCACCGATTAAATAAAATGACTAAAATAAGCTCTCGATTTAACGAAACCTTCGATTTAACGAACATTTTGGCGGTCCCCAGGGGTTCGTTAAATCGAGACTTGACTGTACTTTTTTTGCTGCTGAAATACTTTTTTTGCTGCAAATATTGTTTTGCTTCACATGCCTTCTTCGCAGCATTTTTCACTCGAAATATCAATTATTATACATATTTTGCGGTCAATTCGTCTACAGTCAATGCGTTCACGGTCAATTCGTGCACCCGCCAATTCGTCCACACGTCGATTTGTTCACAGGTCAATTAATCACACTTTTGTAACCTAGGTACCGTATTCTCTCTAACAATCCCACTACAGTCGAGTCTCGATTTAACGTACCCCCAATTTAACGTACCCTTCGATTTAACGTACCCCTAAGGCCGGTCCCTCCAATAATAAACTCCGTCAAATTTACCCCCGATATAACGTACCCCTCGATTTAACGTACCCCAAGGGCCGGTCCCCAGGGGGTACGTTAAATCGAGACTCGACTGTATGGGATTATTTTTCAATCTCCGGAAATCTTTAAATTGTTAATTTAAAAATGGCTCTAACTCTGAAATCCTAGTCAAAAAAACGGGGGGGTGTGGATTATTAGAGAGGTGGGATTATTAGAGAGGTGGGATTATTAAAGAGAATACGGTAGTTTATTCTCCAGATGGAGTCCGGCTGAACAACTTAAGTACTGCCTTAAAATTTCGCGACAAAAAACCGACTTTTCATATACACTAAAGTATTCAAGGCACTGTTTTAGGCATGATATAATTATTTATATGCTCAATCTGAATGATTCCCTTAATTTTAAGGTCGACTACCTGGTACTTATGCACTTCAGGGGCAAAACTTAAATAAAAACTTAAAAACTTGCGTAAAACAATTACTTAGGAAATGTTTAAACAGTTTTCTCAAATTATTAGAAAATACCACCTCCCCTTCCTCCGGAGGTGCATACCGTAAAACCTCTATTAATAGACCCGGGTCTATTATTTTCAACCCCCTCCGAGGGGGGTCTATTATTAGAGGGGGTTTATTAATAGAGGGGGGTCTATTATTTTCCAACCCTTCGAAAATCGGGAAAAATTAAAGTCGATCTCAAAATTTTTGTGTGAAAATTAAAAACCTAAAAAGTGGAATCGGTAGAGCTCGTGAGAGTTAAGAAACGTGAAAAACAGATTTGCAAAATATTTACTCTGCGCCGAGTTACAGACCCTCAAAGTCGAGGGGGGTCTATTATTAGAGGGGGTCTATTATTAGAGGGGGGTCTATTAATAGAGGGGGGTCTATTAATAGAGGTTTTACGGTAAGTGCCGACTACCTTAAAGTGGGTACTGTTTTTTTCATAAATAACCCAGGGTATTGAGATTCTAGTTAGTCAAAACAGAATTTCGGTCTCAACAAACTGTTTTCAGCACACAATTTTAGGTTGAATAGCATGGTTTATTCGTTCCTAGGAAATAATAAAAATTTTGTGGACGAATTGACCGCAAAATATGTATAATTATTGATATTTCTAGTGAAAAATGCTGCGAAGAAGGCATGTGAAGCAAAACAATATTTGCAGCAAAAAAAGTATTTTTGCAGCCAAAAAAGTATTTTTGAAGCAAAAAGAAGTCTTTTTGCAGCAAAAAAAATTAGCAGCAAAAAAGATTAGCAGCAAAAAAAGTCCTTTGGGAGCAAAAAGAAGTCTTTTAGCAGCAAGGAAAAGCTTTGCCCCGATAAATACCGTATGAAAAACCTATCTACTCAAATTTTTTCAAGTTGTCAAGTTTTTTTTTGACACACCATGAATATCGCATATCAAACTCAAGTCAATAAGCATCTCCTGGCCTCTAAGCTATAGGCTTGAAGGGCTACAGACATGAGAGCGCGAAAACTTGCCTGCAAGACAGCAGGACCCTTGATTAAGTATGCAAATATAGACTCTTTTTCCCCAGTTCCGGTGACCAAAACATGGTAGAACATCAAACTATAAAATGATTCAACTTGCAGGACCAAGGAAAAAATCCGATGTTTGATCACAACTTTTTCCCAAAAACTTCTTTCAGGTTTTTAATTTATTCATAGAGCACAGTCTCCGATTTTTAGATTTGGAATGGAAAATTCGAGAGATCAGTCGAGAGCTGAGCTCAGTGCTGCACAAACTCAAAAAAGAGAAGGAATCCAATGGCAGCACCTTGCCTAAGAGCTCGTATTCCCTCAAAGGACCATCCATCTATACAGCTAATGGCACTATAACTGCAGCCCTACCACCAACCAGATCAGCCATGGACAAAAGGGCCAAGTCCAGGGCTTATGTGACTCTGTTGAGAGAGGTTCAATAGTGGTTGCTTAGTCCTAATTGTTTAGCTAATCCATGGATATTAAGGGATTGGCCAGACAGACTGACACCAACCAGTACATATTTTGTGGCCAGCATCACTTTGATCAGGGATGACTCGAAGGTGATTTTGATAGATACAGGTAATTGAAACGCCTGCTTGGGATTTTGTTTTTCCTATGTTTTTGTGGTTTGCAGGAATGGCTACGGATATCAATGGACGAACAGATCTTCTTAGAAGTGAGTGAAGTACTTTTTTTGGATATTGATTTTTTTTGGTGCAAATTGAATCTTTTTTGGTGCAAATTAGATCTTTTTTGGTGCAAATATTATTTAAGATTTTGGTTTTGCGTTTTTCTATCAACTTTTTCAACCTTTTTCAGCAAGTGATAACACCATCAGGTAGCCCTGCGATTCTAGTTTCTAACGAAATATCATTCACAGCAATATCTCTGTAAAATGTGGCGCAAAAAAGTAAAAGTATGAACCAAATTATTTTTTCTGACCTCTTTCATACTTTTACCTTTACGTGATATATTTTGCAAAGACTTTTCGGTAAATAATAGCTTTACAGAAAGGCACAGAAATGCAGGGCTACCTGATGGTGTAATCATTTTTTGAAAAAGATTGAAAAATTACATATAAAAACGCAAAACGAAAAATTGAAAGCAAATTTGCACCAAAAAGAAATCTTTTCGCACCAAAAAAAAAATTCACTTTTTTAGATTAAAAAAAGCTTGGCTTTGCTTTTTTGTGTAAATTGTTGCTGGTCCTCCAGAGTTCTTTCAGCAATTGATCGGAAATTTCAAACAATTTTGTTTCATATTTTTTAAGTCTGACAGTACAGGGTGGGTCAATTTTTTGAGAATGATTGTTTTGACCAAAACTTTTTTTCTGACAAAGTTACCGATCAAAAATTCGGACGACGTCATCTTGTAGAGCATAACCGATTTATTATAACTTATTTTTATATCTTTGGTGAGTAGACAGAATAAGTCGGATTTTGGGCTCGAGTGACATGCCAAAATAGGCCACAATTTCCTTGGTGTCCCTGTAGATTTTCGAAGACATACTTTTTTTACAGCCGAACACGATATTATGACATCTGAGCTGGTTCTAATACATTTTTTCACATAGCTTAAAAAATTGTTTAACCCAGCTGGGAAACGAACTTCGGGGGTATTGAAAAAAATTCATAGGGGAACCAAGAAAATTTTCGGACTCGATATTTCACAAGTTTTTTTTCGGCTGTATGTGAAATGTACCGCCTAAGGTGTGAAATTGGCCGCCTTTTTTTATTTTTTCGGCCGCCTTTTTTTGAATTTCAAATAAAAAATAGAATTTGGCCTCCTTTTTTTAAAAATTGGCAGCCTTTTTTCTCTTGTTAATCCATCTTTTTCAAATTTTGGACACGGCTGTCTTAGGCTGTACATTTCAATTTGATCCGTTTTTTAGTCTGTTTGCCAAAATATATTAAAAATGGGCGCTACTTGGATATACCCCCCCCCCAATCAACTTTTTCAAAAGTGTTTCCAAACACTTTTTATGGAGCTAAAATGGCCTCAGGAGTTCAAAAAAGACATTATTTTTAAGTTCTGGTCTATAAAAAATTGAGTTTTGGGACAACCCAAAAGTACCTATTTTGATCATTTTTAAATGGATTTAGGTCTGTATTTGGGTAGAATGGATTAAAAAGGGGCCAATTTTGATCAAAAAGGAAGATATTGAACATAGTTTTGAATACTGGGCCTACCGCATAAATAAACTCTGGTATGCATGCTTTTTCATGCATCCAGAGTCATTTTCGAGTGATTTGCGTCTAAGGTATGCGGGTGTGCGCATCTCAACTCCAAGCAACCTAGCCCCTGCGTACCCAAAGGGGGCGCAGGGGGCTTAGTAGGTTAGAGATGCGCGCGCTCACTCACCTTAGACATAATTCGAGCAAGACTCTTGATCAAAAATGCATTCAGAGACTCTTTTTGCCCAGCTCCAGTGACCAAAACGGGGTAAAATATTCTTATATAAGATGGTTTGCCATGGGGGACCAAGGAAAAAAGTCGAATTTGGGTCAAATTTTTTTTTCCAAAAATCAACTTTTAGAGCAAAATTCTTGATCAAAAATGCATTTAGAGGCTGTTTTTGCAAAGTCCATGTTGAAAAACATGGTAAAATAGGTAAAAAGTCGAAATTTCAAAAAGCCCAAAACTCAATTTTTTATAAAACCAGAACTTAAAAAATAATGTCTTTTTTGAACTCCTGAGGTGATTTTAGGTCGATAAAGGGTGTTTGGAAACACTTTTGAAAAAAGTTGATTGGGGGTGGGTATATCCAAGTAGGGTCTAAAATTGCATTCCGTAAATCGACTGTGGGCTACAAGATGTCGTTGTCATGATGCACATGATGTCATGATACATGATGCAGATACCGATACAGGATTGTGGCGGAAATTCAAATAGAAAATAAATTTAAAAAACAGCTACTGTTTTGATTTCCGCCACAATCATGTCTCGGCCTCTTTCGGACATTTTAAAAAGCCGTGACAGCCTTTTCAAAGCACTTATTGCTTTGAGTATAATATGCATAAAATATACCCCATACAAGTTGGATACTCAAAATACTCATAAAACTAGACAGATTGAAAAGTGAGCTAAAAACCATGATACCCGTATCATGCTTTTTCGTCAACTTGGGTACCCCGTTCTTCGCAATTTTACGAAGGACCTGGAAATAGCGGCAGCACTTTGTTATATAACTTCGGGTACTGTACACGAATCTGCAAAAAAATCTTCAACGAGGTCTTGAAAAAAATACTACTTGAGATTCCCTGGTTGGTATAGAAAATAGGGTAATTCCTTTAAAACTGCTTTTTTAATCTTTTATATCAAAAATATCACTCAAAAACGGTTTTTAGACACTCTCGAACAATCATGATTTACGCGAGGAGGATTGGTATATCAAAGTAGGTCCGATTTCTGGTGTAAAGGGGGGGGGACGGTTTGTAATACCATAGTAGCGTCGAGTTTTTTTTATTGCAGTTAAAATATATATTTACAATTTTTCGAAAGAAAGTCTTACAATTTTAATATTTGCAGAGCTGAGCAAATTAAACATAGCACCACCCAGAGTGGATTACGTGATCACCAGCCATGGACATGCTGATCATTCCGGCAATACCAATGACTTTCCTGATTCTATCCACTTCCAAGGCTCTGTCTCCCACCAACGCACCAAGTTCAACTTCTCAGATCTGTTCGAGAATGACCAGTTCCAGCTAACGCCCAATGTTTGGCTGATGAAAACACCTGGGCACACCTCGAAGACATCAGTGTTATAGTCAAAAATACTGATAAATATGGCACAATGGCTGTGGCTGGAGATGTGTTCATAGCTGCTGAGGATCTCGACTATCCAATGATAAATTTTTAAAATATACCGTATTAGATCTAATAGGGCGGCACCCCGTGTTTTACCACTATGTTTTTGCAATAATTATTTTATGTCTCATGCAAGTTCTCTCAAAATGTAGCGCACTGGCTATAATCTGGGTGCTAACTTGCTTGAGGTCATCCACATCCGCAAACAGGTGCCAAAAACACAATTTCAAATTATAGGGCAACATCCTAATAAGTATGGTTGTAACCAGGGTGACCAACTCAAATTACGAAAAAGTGGCAAATTTTTTCCGAAAGGTGGCATTAAAGGCAAAATTTTTCTAATAAGGTGGCATTTTTCAAGGAAAAAAACAGGGGGGACCAAGCTAAAATTTTGGGGCGCATTTTGTGTAGGAGTTCCTCATTTTCAGCCTTTAAAACAAAACTACTTACAAAAAGTGGTACTATTGCTGTTTACACCCCCACGACAATTTTTTTTAAAGTGTTCCCAAACACCTATATAGACCTAAAATCACCTCAGGAGTTCAAAAAAAACATTATTTTTGAATTCTGGTCAATAAAAAATTGAGTTTTGGCCATTTTAAAATTTCGACCATTTGCCTGTTTTACTATGTTTTGGTCACTGGAGCTGGGCAAAAAGTGCCTCTAAATGCATTTTTGATCAAGAGTCTTGCTCGGAATTATGTCTAAGGAAAGTGAGTGCGCGCATCTCTAACAAACCAAGCCCCCTGCGCCCCCTTTGGGTACGCAGAGGGCTAGGTTGCTTGGGTTGAGATGCGCACACCCACATACCTTAGACGCAAATCACTCGAAAGTGACTCTGGATGCATAAACAATGTATGCATACCAGAGTTTCTTTATGCGGTAGGCCCCAGTCAACAAAACTATGTTCAACATCTTTCTTTTTGTACAAAAGCGGCCCCATTTTGGTCCCTTTCCACCCCAATACAGCCCTAAATCCCTTTAAAAATGGTCAAAAAGGGTACTTTAGGTGACACCCAAACTCAATTTTATATCGACCAATGATTTGGATCTGAAGGATTTGGAGGATTTTGACATAGAATCTCACGCATCTACGATCAACTTTAAGTTTCTACTGTTCCTTTTTAACAAAGCTCCAACTTGTGCTTGTACTTTTCGACGAGTGCTTTGGCGTCTTTGTCCACCCACTTCCTCGGCAGCAACACAAAAGGCTTGAGTTTCTTACCATCGGAGCGAGCCGTTAACATCACCGTGATTCGTGCCTTGTCGTGACCCGTCGTCAGAACCGAAACCTAAAGGAAGAAGGTGTATTTTAAATACTATCTAAGAAGCTAGAAAAATACCTCCTTAGCTCCACGCTCATCAATGAACTTTCTGCCGGAAGAATCCAAGTAAACTGCGGTTTCGTCCGCGGCGAATATACCCTGATACTTGAAAGGAATGAATGCCACAATATCTCACAAAATTCTTACAAGCCTACTTGTGCTTTTGTCGGACCTCTGCGATGTAGAGGAGGAACTTGATGATCTTTTCCACGTAATCGGACGGTGGATTCTGGCAGACAAAAGTCGGAATACGCAGGCTGAAGTTATGACGTGCGGGGAAATTGATGACCCATCCCCTGCTTTCCCTAAATTCTTTTTTGCTATACTTACAAGCAGCGACAAGAAGAAACAAACCTTGAAACCCTCTTCATCCTCCTCCGCGTTGAACATCTTGACGGCTTGTTGTTGCAGAATCGAATTTGAGACGCGAAGTTTTTATGATCGGCGCTCTCTAACCCAGGTTGCCAATTGAATATCGAGATCCTTGAATGTGAGCGGACGTCCTTCTCCTGGTAGCTTCTTCTTGAATTTCCCTGCTGGCGATGACTATCTGAAAGCAAACAGTAAACAGACAATCCCCAACAAAAAGCTACTTGATCTTGTGCAGTAGCGTCTCCTGTTTTACCCAATCCTGCACCCTTTTTCAATGGACTCCAAACTTTTCGACTGCCGCTTTACTTGAAGCTATTTTTTGCGTACTTGACAACTTCTAGCTTGAACTCCGCAGTGTAAGACTTGAGTTTTCGCGGCGTTACGACTTCTTCATCTTCTGAGCTGCTTCCGTAGTTTGCGATAAACTCCATTAGCCTAAAATAATTAAAGATTACGTATATCAAACAGTAACAGCAAGAGAAGAATTGGAACAGTCTTTTTCAAAATACAAACTGTGAACGCTTTTTCTCATGAAAATGCAAGTTTTGCCGAAAATGGGTGTGATCGCTAATTGGTGCGCTTATTAGAGCATGCGCGCTAATTAGAGGAAATACGGTAATTCAAAAATCATTTTAGCAATGATTATTTGGGGGAGGTATAAGACACTAGTGCTCTTTCTAGGGCCAAAACAAGTTTTGGTTTTATGGTTTTTGTACGACTAGCATAAAAACACTTCTTGAGCTCCCGATATTCTGATTTTTCTAATTGTTATCTCACATCACCAAAGTTTCCACAAAAGTTGTAGCAGAAATAATTAGAAACAAATGTTTTCATTTAAATTTTTTCTCTTAAACTTACTCGAAAAAGGCAAACAAATAAAAATAAAAAACTCCAAAAGCCAAAATCACAAATATAAAATTTCAGATGTGGCGACCACTAGCATGGAACGACAGTTTGCAAGAGGAATCACGAAAGGAAATTGTTGTGTATAGCGGATTGGATAGTGCCAGGACATGGAAAAGCGTTCAGAGTGACGTCAACTATGAAAGCTAGGGTGCCTAAGTGTCCAGAACAAAAGATATAAATATTCGGAATTGTAAATTATGACGATTTATTAAAACTTTAGTCAAAATAAAAATTTATTTTTAATGTATCCAACACGGTTTCGAGTTCTGGTCTCCTCTGTTTTTCAATTCTGTTTTTGTGATTCTGTTTGTACATTTTTACTTAGGCGAAGCCTTAGGAGCAGGATAGGCCAGCGCATGTTAGCCAGGAACTAAAAGATATCTTACGAACTTCACAATCAGCATAAATTCAAAAGTATTTAAAATATTTGTATTACTTCAACGTGAAAAAAACAACCAAACTACGTGCGTATGCACCGGAAAAAAAAACCTATAATTAAACACAAAAAGTTTCAAAAACCGATAGAAACATTCCTAGCTTCGTAAAATCAGTCTTGATCATTCGATTCACTTCGCACCTTTTGCACCGACAATACCAAGGGTATTTGGCCGTTTCGTGGCCAAAGACCAGCACACTCCACACTGAAATGGATTAAGGGAAAAAAATCATGGAAACTGAAATAGGTAGGCTTAGAGAGAAAAAATACTTTTTGGAGGAGGGCGGGCACTTGACCTTTTACGCTGCCAATTGTGTATTTCGGGCTGTTTTTTTACATAATATATCTAGAGTAGTTCACGGTCGGTTAACCGACCGGTCGGTTAACCGACCGACCGGGTATTTGGCCAAAAAAACCGACCGAAAAACCGGATACAAAAAACCGGGAAAACCGAAAACCGGGTACAGCAAAATTCGGTTAATTTACGACAAAAAAAACCGAAAACCGGGTACAAGCCGGTTAACCGACCGAAAAAAAAACTGAAAAACCGTAACCGAAAACCGGGTAGCCAAAATCCCGGTTAACCGAAAACCGGTAAGGCCCAATTAACCGACCGTGAACTACTCTAAATATATCATGTGGTCGCAAAGTAAGCTCAAGTTTTACTTACCGATTGTTTGCAAAAACATATTTATTCAAAAAGGCTTCCAAAATTAGGAGGAAATAGAGTACAAAGCTCTTTTTAATTAAAATCGTCCACAAATACAATCATTTTGCCAACATCCAATGCTAAAGTGTCGAAAAAACGACCTTGTTTCTTTGCAAAAATGTTCTATTAGAACAACAGACAGGCTATTTCGGAGACCTATTTCATGGCTTAACTGGCTTTCAAGCCGGAAAATGCAAAATTACACATTTTAATTTGCCCTTGTATCCCACAACTGCAATCCAACACTTTAGGTTCTCTGACCATATTTGTGTCAAAACCTTATGGCCAAATAAAAATTTGTGTAAAGGGTATTGAATTTCACTTTCAGGTTATTTTTTCTCGCTTGCTTAGTGTTAGTGCATAAGCTCTTTGAAGGTTGTGGTGCGTGTTTACTTTACTCACCTTATTTAGCAATTTGGCCTTGTTAATCAACTTATTTGTGGTCATGCAACTTTATGTTCTGATTTAGTGAAATTCGCAAGTTGAGTTTCGAATTGAATTTGCGGCTTAATGGCTCAAGTCTCTCAGCCTTATAATATTTATAAAAAATAGTAATTGGGCTGTGCCCTTTTTTCTTATTGCGCTGCTTAATTGATGAGAAAATATGATTAGCTACTAGCATTAGAACTAGTATTTCAGTCTGCGGCTGACAAATACCGTATTTCTTCTCATAAGCGCGCACCTTCTATTTTGAGAGCCTGTTTCTCATCTCAGAGAAATCTTCCTGCAAAGCTGTTTAAAGCATTTTCTTATCTCGCACGAGCTCTACCGATTCCACTTTTTAGATTTGGGTTGAGCACCCCAAATTTTCAGATTTTTGGGGGTTAAAAAATAATCGCGCCGGCGCGTTATTAGAGGAAATACGGTATTTCATGTCCCATATTTTTCTAATGGCTGTAACCATAGTCGCGGTCAACTTAGTTGACCCTCAACTTTTAGTTGAGTAGCTTTAGTTGAGACTTTTATAGTTGAGTTAGTTTTAGTTAAGGGTCAACTAAAAAGTTGACCCTCAATGTTGAACCCAAAAGTTGACCCTTGGTTGATCCCCCCTCAACTTTTTTAGGATCAACTTAGTTGACCCCTCAACTTTTCGGGTTGATATTTTTTCTTTGTTTTTATTCGAAGATTTTAGTTGGTATACTAGCCACAACACAGAAATACCAGAGAAAGGTTGTTTTAAATCCCCGACTAAATTCCTGAACCAGCCTAAACCATTCAAATAATTTCAGTCATCCAAACAACCGTAGACTGCTCAAAAGCCCCAACTTCACAAATAACCCCAAACCACATTAAAGTATTTTAAACCGACCATAGAAACCTAAAACCGCTCAAACATCCACAAACCACCTCCAACTACTTCAAACACTTATTTGTGGTTGTTTGGGAGGGGAGGGGTGTTTAAGTGATTTAAGGTGGGTTTTGGTTGTTTGAGTGGTTTGGGGTGTTCTGAGCAAAGATGGGCAAAACTGAACCAGATCGGGTAACACTATAGAATGCCCCCCCAGCTAGCGAAAAATTTACTTTTCCTGAAGGGAAAGGAACCGTCCCATTTTGATTCTCGTGCTCTGAATAGGCACGGAAACACTTTGGTTTCCGAAAAATCGAAAAAAAAAATTTTCGATTTGCCTTGGTCCCCCAAGGTAATAAATTTAAGAAAATTCAAAAAAAAAATTTTTTTGAATTCCCGCCAAAACATTTTTAAAGAAATTAGGGCCGTATTGGGAGGGGAGGGAAAAAAAGGGGCCACTTTCATGTCAAAATTATAAAAAAGTGAATTCTGGACTATTTCGGATGTCCTGCCATGTTTTTCAACTGGGCCGTTGCAAAAAGAGACTCTATATGCATTTTATGGTCAAGAGTACTTCTCGGAATCATGTCTAAGGTAAGTGAGTGCGCGCATCTCTAACTCTCAAGCCCCCTGCGCCCCTTCGGGGCGCAGGGGGCTTGGGGGCTTGGAGTTGAGATGCGCACACCCACATACCTTAGACACAAATCACTAGAAAGTGACTCTGGATGCATGAAAAGCATGCATACCAGAGTTTATTTATGCGGTAGGCCCCAGTATTCAAAACTATGTTCAACATCTTCTTGTTAGTGGGCTCTGTGTGCTTAGTGGCCCTCTTTTGTCCTTTCCCTCCCAATACAGCCCTAAATCCCTTAAAAAATGTTTTGGCGGGAATTCAAAAAAATGTTTTTTTGAATTTTCTTAAATTTTTTACCTTGGGGACCAAGGCAAATCGAAAAAAAAAATTCGATTTTTCGGAAACAAAAGTGTTTCCGTGCTTTCAGAGCACGAGAATCAAAATGGGACGGGTCCTTTCCCCTTCAGGAAAAGTAAATTTTTCGCTAGCTGGGGGGGGGGGCATTCTATAGTATAGCCCAGATCGAATCCACTTCAGGTCAAATGACAAATATTATTGTTGAATTAGCCAAATTTGTCAAAATAAGCTGGCCTACTCTGGGCCTAAGCCTGAGCGAAAGAGTTGACTTCACATTAGGGGCCCCCTGAAGTAAACAAGTGCCGGTACCTTTTCCTAGCTTCTTTCAACTGAGAACCATTATCTTGAAACCCCTCACCTGGGTACCAATCTCTTAAATCTCTCAACTGGGTATATGCTTCCTAAATACAGCTACCTGGGCAGTATCTCGGTACCATAACCAGAATATCAAAGGGGGTTCAGGACCACTTATGATTGAAGGTCGATTTATACCATCAAAAGGGGTTCAAGGTCACAAAGGAAGGATCTGGACCAGGGGTGCGTCAAAATTCCGAAATCCGAATCCCAAAATCCGATACTTTTTGTGTTCCGAATTCCAAAAAAAAAGTCAAGTTCCGGATTCCGGAAAATGTCTTGCAATGAAATCAAATTCAGATTTTTTCTCGGTATTTGTTTAGCCCGAATTCAAGTTTTTTTTCCACGTTTTCTATGTTTTCGTTATACAGTCGAACTCCGATATAAGGCCACCCCTGGGGACCGGCCGAAGGTGGCCTTATATCGGGGTGGCTTTATATCGGGGGTGAACTTTGACTAATTTCTTTCTTTGCTGGCCAAAAGTTGGTCTCGAGGTGGCCTTATAGCGGGGGTGGCCTTATATCGGGGTGGCCTTATATCGGAGTTCGACTGTACATCTGCCAGCTTTGCTGGCGCCGATAAGGATTTGGTCCAGGCCCTATCCCGGTAGTTTGTATGTATCCAGTGGTTCGGGCTCCATCCTGGTGGTTCGGGTTTATCCTGGTTGTTCGGGCTTGACCGCTTACAACTTTGAATATTAATGCTGATTGAACTGTTTTGGGCCATATATTGGGGGTTGCTTTGGTTCCCTTGTTGTTCTTTGTTAATTTTAGGCTTTTGACTTAGGCAACGGTAGGCCAGCGTTAGGACGGACTCAAACATATCTAAGGCTCATGTTCAAGTCCATACCAGCATACGCTGACCTACCCTTGCCTAAACTTGAGCCTAAAAAACCACCAAAAATAACAACAGAGGGGGGGGGGCCAAGGCGAACCCTCATCCTCGCATTGTAATATGTGTAATAATAATATTAAAAGGCCTATATAATAGGGCCCTGCTTTGTGTGTTTAAAAAGTTAATTCGAAAAAAATCTTGAAATTTTTGTTCTTATTTTTGGAGCTCGAAAATTTTCCGAATTCCGAAATCCGATACTTTTTGAGTTCCGAATTCCGAAATGCGAATTTCGATTCCGAAAATTCTGGAGTTTTGATTCCGAATTCCGTTTCGATTTTTTCCCGTTCCGACTCAGCCCTGATTCTGGACCATTGAAAGTCATAAAGACCATGAAAAGAAATTGTGAAGCACTAACTGTTGTATCGTTGTATGATAATGGTAGACGCGGAACACGAAGTAAACAGTATACTTTATATAAACACAACAACAATTACAACACGATAACTATACGATCACTTAACTATACACAACAGACCAGTCAACTGCACCATATATCGTGGCAGGACAAATAACCATTCAAAGATCAC
>SADC01001180.1:0-72712 GCA_004194705.1 Ditylenchus dipsaci
AGAGGTAAAAATTGATTTGTTTAAAGGTCTACCTCTGAATAACTTCGCGAAACAGACGTTCAGCAGCCTCAAAGTTTTCCATTTCGTAGTAGGCATTTGCCAATTCGTCGTAGACCCTGCTGATGTACTCTTCGCCTGATTTTTTCGAACTATTAACAAGTGAATTACAATGAAAATTACATTTCGTAGCCTTGGCTTCTACGAGGGCTTCGTTCAGAACCTGAATTTGGAAGTTAAGAAGTTTGAGTGAAAGCAAGTAGTTAAGTTTTAAAAACTACACGTCTTCACGAAATTTGGAACTACTGTTATGACCACAACTTTTTTAGATTGTCGTCTTTATTTAAACGATTTTACAGATCGACCCAGAATTGAAACTCAATTTTGGAATGTAATGTGAAAACACGATTTCTGCTTGGTCCTACCTGTGGCCTGGGTCTTATTCTGTGGATGGCCTCTGAATGAAAACCCCAAACCACAGCGTGGACCACGCAAAAATCAAACTTTGGCAGTACAGTCAAGTCTCGATTTTACTGCACCCCTGGGACCGGAAAAATAGTGCCGTAAAATCAAATTTTCCTTGGTTCATTTAGTGGCCAGACTAGCCGAGATTCCTTAACCCAAAATCGCGTTTTACATTTAAAACTCGCTATCCGCGCGAATTCAAACATTTGAAATTCTCGTTGTCGCCGACGGCTACAGTCCTTTAAAGGACCGTGGTTTTTGCGCGCAGTGGGATGTGCAAAGGACTTATATTACACAAAATGAAGCACTTAGATTAGTTTTTCGACTTAACGAAAATTTAAAAAACTTGAGAAAGTGAAACTCAATTAACGAAAACTCGATTTAACGAAACTTTTTGGCCGGTTCCTTGAAATTCGTTAGATCAAGTTTTAAGTGTATTAACTTCTATGGCTGTTTAAGACGTAAGACGTAAAAACGATTTAAGGGGGGGGGAAACTTTATATACGCATCGCCTTAAGTCACAGGTTCGACTACCACTGACTGCAGACCTTATTATTTATCTCCTTTTATTTACAAGTTTAGTGTCAAAATGTAGCCAAGCTTTGGGCTTTCATTTGAGCTATCATAAAGTGATTAAAAGTTGGGTTAGAAATATAATCAAAATCCAACTCGGTGAAATCCTAAATAGTTATACCAGTTTCGGTAGTATCCTGGAACTTACGTTTTTCCCCAATTTTAATTTACATACTCATTTGCAACCTTACGCAAAAAAATGTAGCCCTGCTTCTTGCCGTCATTTCAGCATACGGTTGTGTTAAAATAATGTAAATTGAAACCGCAAAAAATCTCTTCCTAGCACGCATCATTTTGGTTAGTTTCCTTTGATTTTTTGTTGTCATTGCCAAAAATTGCAAAATTGAGGCAGTTACTGACAGCAAAGCAGTGCTGGAAATGGTTGCAATCGATTGCTCGATGATTTTTGGACTTAAAAGTCAAAAAAACTTAAAATTAAACAAAACCCCCAGAGGACTAGAACTTTCGACAGAGGCGATGCGTATATAAAGTTCACACCCCCCCCCCTTAAAAACATGTTTCAAAGGTGTTCAAATATTTGCGACAATTTTTTTGACTGAATATCGACTTTTTGCCTTTGGGGAACAAGGTAATGGGTACTGGAAGGTAGCTGGATACATGGAACATATTCGGAACGTAGACATCACGTTTTGATAATTATTACTCTTGCATACCGTATTCGCTCTAATAATCCCACATCTCCCCCGATTTTTTGACTAGGATTTTAGAGTTAGGGCCATTTTTCATTGACAACTTCGAGATTTTTTGGAGATTGAAAAATAGAGAGAATACGGTATGACATAAAAATAAAAATGTTCCTGCTTCAAATTTCAAAATTTCGTGTCGGGATTTTATATTTTAACGTAAAACCGAGGGTGAATTTTTAGTGAGTGTAATCGTAAAAGTTTCCGTAAAATCAGAGGGTGTCGTAACGACGTGACCCCTCAAATAACCTCCCCACCAAATAACCCCTCAAATAACCCCCCTAAATTCAAAATAATTTTTGTCCTGGAAGGAAAAATGAAATTTTTTTAATAAAAATAGGTTGTTGTACCCGGCCAAGGGGTTGGCCGCTCCGCGGCCAAGACCAGCACACTCCACATTGCAAGAAATTGGGGAAAATATGTATGTTACAGCTCAAAAATTTCATTTTCCTTCCAGGACAAAAATTATTTTGAATTTAGGGGGGTTATTTGAGGGGGGTTATTTGGTGGGGGGGTTATTTGGGGTTTTCACGTGTCGTAACATCAAGAATGCACTGAAATCGAGACTCGATTGTATACACCAGAAAGCTGCGTTTTTTACGTTCTAAGTCGATCTGTAAAAAACCGCTTTCCAAAAAGGCGTTGTAAAAAATACGGCCAAAGCGTCAGTTTTAAAATTTTAAATCAGTCCTACATATTGTATGTTTCAAACAAATTTACATCAATAGCTTCATCATTGCGATGGTATTTTTCTGTGCATCATAGACTGCTTGATCTTATTCTTAATGGGATCCTTATCCAGCTGAACCTTTTCTATTCCCAGCAAGTCTTTGATTGTGACCATCCAAGAAAGAGCTGCTAGAGGCGCCATATTCCTCGGACCTCTGAGAAATATCCTGCTGAACATCTTGGAGGCAATGGCTGTAAAGAGCAAAATAATTTTTCTTAGTAATCACTCTGAAAAAAATAGGTCAACAACAACCAGCAATCAAGCACACCCAAATAGATTTAAATTGTTTCTATTAGAAATTTAGAACTCATTTACACAAAGGGTGTAAGGGTGTAACACTACGTGTTCAATGACGCGGCAAAAGTCGCAGTCTCGGTCACAGTCACAGTGTGTGTCTAATGACGCGGAAAAGTGTGACTGCGACATAAATTCAAATCGATTTGAAGCGTCAGTAGCAGTCACACTTTTCTGCGCTATTGGACACACACTGTGACTGTGACTGCGACTGTTGATGTATGTCCAATGACGCGGAAAAGTCGCGGTCGCAGTCACACTTTTTTCGCGTCATTGGACACGTAGTGTAACTAAAAACTTGCACCAAAATATTGATTTCTCGCAGCAAATTTGAATTTCGAACAAAGTACTGGTTTGCTGCAGTAAATTACTGATTTCCGGAAGTAAATTTTGGATTTCCTGCAGTAAATTTAGTAATTTTCGCGATTTAAGTCAGAACTTTGCGGGAAAACGAATTTTTCAGTTTAGCTGGTCAGAATTCCACTCCAGAGTGACCAGAAGCAACCAAAAACTTGTTTTTTTTAAGTTTTACTAAAACGGGGTATGCTTTTTGCGAAAAAATGATCTTATCCGAATTGGCAATACTTTTTCTTCTGACTTAACACTTTTTTTATTTCACTTTTATCTTCTTGTTGTTCACGTAAACACGTCCGGCACAGTTAACATCCAATACTTGTTAAATATCACGGACTCGACTACGAAGCAAGCCTGAGCTGGGTCAGGAACCACGTGAAGGACGTCCAAGAGAAGGATCCAAGTAAAGGATGTCAAGGATTGGTCGGCTTAACTTTTTTTATACCTCTTAGCTTTGAGAAGCTATATTCAGAATTTTCTATCTGATATTTTAAGGTCTGCAAACAAGATAAATCTGGTTTTTTCACACAATCTTACTACAACTGCATACAGCTGAGAAAGCTCATCCATGAATAAAGCGTCAATTCAGAGATGTTTGTATGCTTGGCAATTATTTACTTTTTTCGGGCTGTATGTGGTTGAAGTTCACTCTCCATGTGCCTCCAAACCCCGAGACAATATGACTAGGCCTATGTAACATGACTTTCGGCTTTATATCGAGGTAGTTAGAACAAAAAGTTGAGAGGGCCGTTAAATCGAGGGTCCACTCCAAACAGGACGAAATTCAAGCAAAAAGCATCTTTTTTTCAAACAATTATAACAACCTAACTCAGCAAATAATGATCAAGTTGGCTAGAAAAACTAGTGATTTCTACTCCTCTTGCACACAAAACTTGAAAAAAAAATATATTACAGGGATTAAAATCCTTACAGGGGTCCGTCAATGATCCATAACATCCATTTTGTTTTTTGATATGTGATCCATTACGAATATCCGTTTTATGTCCGTGAGATAGATTGACAAAAGTCAGATTGGAAAATCCGGGATAAAAGACCAATAGATTTCGAATGCGAGGCCAGCTGAGCTTGGCGGAAATCTGTGACGGTTATAATAATAAACCACATAATGGATATAACGGATATATTTTTTATTCCGAGTGTGATTATATCAAGCGGGCCGTTATATCGAGGGTATGTTTTCTTAATCGGGAGCGGCCGTGAGGGGCTGTTACATCGAGGGTCTAATTCTTTATGTTTTAGTCAAATCCTACCAAATAGGGTCAAAGGGGCCGTTATATCGAGGGTTGACTGTACTTGTTAAATTTTGGCAGACCTTGAAATGAGTGTTGTGAATACTAGATTAGTAAACTCCCGCTAGGCATCCTCTAAAATAGAAGTTTACGTGCTCCGACAGTTATGTTACACAGGCCTAGCCATACTGTCTAGGATCAGAGCACGAAGGCACATAGAGAGTGACAATGCGACTACAAACAGCCCGACAAAGTCAATAGTTACACATAAAAAAAAATGTGACTTGAAGGCTACATTTGTAGATGACCTCGTCCGGCTGTTTGAATTTGTAGTAAGAGTTGTGTGAAAAAAGCAAACTCACCTCACCAGTAGACCTAAAATCACAAATAGAAGTTTCTGAATATAGATTCTCAAAGCTAAGTAATAGAAATAATAGTTAAGCCAACATATCCTCACATGCAGCAATTTCGGACATTCTTCACGCGGTTCCTGATCCAGCTCAAGCTTGTTTCTCAGATAAGTCTGTGAGATTCACCTGAACAACAAGAAAAATCAAAGTAAATATCGTCCATTATAAGCAAAAACATTTAATGTTACAGTGAAGAAAAACAATGAACCTCCAAAAAACATGTTTTTGGCTGCTCCTGGCCACTCTGGAGTGGAATTCTGACCAGCTAAACGTGTTTTTTGACTGAAAAGTTTGTTTCCCCGCAAAATTGGGAAAATTGCTCGAAATTTCGGGAAAATTGCGGGAAAATTGATATTTTCGATGAGTGGACCCGGAAAAATCGTACACACTCATTTGGGCAATCCTCGGTGTGAAGTGTTACTTTATTACTTAAATCATGAACGATAAACGACTCAACTTGCGGCCATATACTTAGAACTCATTTAGCTAGTTAAAATGGAGGTGAAAAATAAAGTTTACACTCAGATGGACTCGAACCAGCAACCTCGGTGACGTGTATATGAAGCTCCGCAGCAACCCAACCCCAATTTAGACCAAGTGATCGTCCACTTGGGTCAAATTTTTTTAATGCTTTTTCGGGTTCCGAAACAATTTTTCTGCACTAATCAAGCATGCTGAAGATGGTTTGACAATGGTAAAATCACGTTTCATCGAAAAATTTTCGAGATATTGCTAACAATTGATTTTGATAAATCAAGAATTAGCAGCAACTCAAAAATTTACCGATAAAACGTGATTTACCACTGTCAAACCATCTTCAGCATGCTCGAATTAGTTCAGAAAAATAATATTGGAATACACAAACGTGAAAAAATTTTGATCCAAGTAGACGACCACTTGGACATCCATTGCCGAGGTTGCTGGTTCGATTCCACCTGGGTGCACACTTTATTTCTTACCGTGATTTTAGATATAAAAAGACGAACGTTTGACCTTTCAGGTCATTTGGGTGAATAAACCCCTACTCTGAAGTTACCTGGATATCAAACTGTCCAGGTGGTACCCAACCCTAGATTTGGGATTGAAAGTGGATCTGGACCACTGAGGTTGGAGTTGAAATCACGGTTGAGGTTGAAAATCACGGCTCTCTCCTGTTATATCCAAAACTGTTACATCTAAAAATGGTTCTATTTTATCCGGTTCTCGCCAAAAGTTCTAGCACGGTTCTAGCTTTTCATTTTAAATTTTGTTATTTTCCATATAGTATTAGAGGGAAAGCCTGAAGTATTGTATCATAAATAAATTGAACTTAAAAGGCTAAAACCTTGCTGGAACTTTGGCGAGAACCTGATAAAACTAGAACCATTTTTAGATGTAACAGTTTTGGATATACACGAGAGAGCCGAAAATCACTATATAATAATGGCCGGATAATTGCTCGAAAAAGTTGAATTTTCGGCATCACGAACCCTACTTAAATTGCACAAATTACCAAATTTACTGCAGAAAATCCAAAATTTACTGCGGGAAATCAGTGATTTGATGCAGGAAATCAGTATTTTGTTTGAAATTCAAATTTACAGAGGGAAAAAATAAATACACTGCGATAAATCAGTATTTTACTGCGGGAAATCAATTTTAGCTTTTACACAAATTAAGCAATAAACTCTCCTGAAACTGACTTCACATCACCGAGGGTCGGGGGTTAAAATTCACATATAAATTTGAAATGATCTGGGGTAATATTTTCCGAGCAATCAATCACGGTGCAAAACAACGATTTAATTTCATTAAACGAAACGCGGGTCAAATTCACGATGCAGGAATTGCGGGTAACCATTTGACCCCTGACTTGCATTTGACCCCTGACTGAAGTGTGAAGACAGCTAAATGAATCGATGATACAGCTCCACACTTCCGAATTTCGGACACTATTTGTGGTCTTCAAACTCCAAAAGACCCGAAAATAAGAAAGTGGTGGGAGTATATAGGAAAAATACAGACGTAAATATAACTGAGCACTGAGAAAATCTATGGTCACCGACTAGATGTGCAGAACTAAAGATAAATGCCAAAGTTAAATACCGAAAAATTTAATTACTACAACTAGCAGTACACAATAGCAGTACACAAGTACATGACTTTCACATTGGGCGTTTATCAGGACATTGATTTCGGCGCGAAGCTAGCACCACATGAACAGCCCTGTGTCGAAAGTGGATTTTCTGTTATTCTAAAAGCAGAGCGCATCAAGTCCTGCACGAAGTCTAGCTTTGAACCCTTGATGAAATCGAGAGAGAGCTAAATATGCAAAACTGTTTAATACTGCGAAAAAAAGTTTTCAAAATTACAAACTTTATCTACAACAACAACTGCCCCTTGTTCCTCGATCAGCACATCTTCTGCTGGATTGACTGGATTCCCGTCCATCTTGAGCTTGTATTCGAAACCTGAGCATCCACCACTGTCCACATAGATTCGCAAATGTTCACCATCCCTGGCCACTTTTTTTAGCTGAGCAACTGCTGCTGGCGTAATTTGTAAAAGAGACGTCTGAGGAGGCTGGGATTCTGCTGATGCTTCATCTGATTTCCACCTTAGAACAGCATGACTTGTTCTTGGAAGAGAAGTAACTGGCTCAAACAACTTTTTTCTGACGATAGTACGGTGCAAAGACCTGATCACTAGAGCTCTATTTGAGTTCATGGAAAGGCTGAAAAAGCATAGATAGAGTCAGTATGACACTTTCAAAAATGACAGGAAAAAGCATGAATTTGGAAAGTGCGGATTTAAGAAACAGAACTTTTTTAGCCTTTCTCAATCCAAACTTTAACTGAAAATCCAGGTCCAAGTTCTCGCTAGGCCATCTCCTAATATCCTGTCCCCGCAGTGGTAATCACGGGATAAAATCTGCGGATAGAAATATCCGCGGAACTTTATCCGTAGTAATGGTCACGGATAAAGATTTTATCTTATGTTTTATCTACTTCTCTCCAATGTTTTCATGGGAAATAACATTTATAGTAGAGTTGTAGAAATTCCGGAAATATAGAAACCCGGGAATATTCCCGGAATATTCCCGGGTATATTGGGAAACATTGGAACATAGGGAAATATAGGAAATCTGGCTTTCTTTTCAATTTTTAAAGTCCGGAATGAATTGTACCTATACAACACATCAGCTTTATTTACACTCTCAATCGAACATAAACATATCGTCATCACTGCAATATACATCTTCATTTTCTTGTTGCAACTTTTCCACCAGCTCTTCTTGCGCTACCTCCGCTTCCTCATCGCTAGCCAATTTGAATAGATGAGCATATTCCAACATGAGATTGTGCTTGATGT
This sequence comes from Ditylenchus dipsaci, assembly GCA_004194705.1. Taxonomy (NCBI): domain Eukaryota; kingdom Metazoa; phylum Nematoda; class Chromadorea; order Rhabditida; family Anguinidae; genus Ditylenchus; species Ditylenchus dipsaci. The sequence continues at coordinate 8,129 of SADC01001180.1, forward strand.
AGACAACCTGGCTGACTGTGTCGACGTGCACTCTACAAATTTAAAATAAGAGGGAGTTCATGAAAATCATGTCACTTACCGATTTCTGAGCTTTGTGTGAATCGCGCCCCTCAGAGACCAATTTCTTTCTGACGCTACACTCGTGATCGGGATGTTTGAGACCATGTGTGCTGCCTTGGCCAGCAAAGTGTCGGAGAACCAGGCCTGCCACCATTCCGCTGAATTCATTGTTTCTGTTGTGTCCCAGGCATAAGGTCGCTTATCCTTGTAGAAGACACCAGTGCCGGCCATCCACTGTCCGAATTCCACCATGAACTACAAAAAAAGCATTCATCACAGTATCATAAATTATTTCATCATTACCTGTTGCTCTCTTCCTGCAAACATCAGATTCTTTGCCAGCTTGTTGGCTAGTAGCTCGATTGCTGCTTGCTTCTCTTCTTCGCTCAGGCTCCGTCCTCTGTCGCCCGGCTCCATTAGATCCATGAGGTACGCGACGTCTGTCCTTCCGAACTCTCTCTGTTCTCAAGCATCTGAAGCATTTGCGGCTAGAAATTATTTGACAAATCAAATACTACCTCTAATATTTCCTGCTGCAACGGACCACCAAGATCGCCTTCTGCCACCGCCTGCTTCGCATCGACGAACGCTTTTTTGATCATCTTGTAGGCGCCTCTCGAATCCATTTCGTTGCCCTTGATGCGAGTGATGGAGTCGGCCAGTGGCTTGAGAATTTCCTTTGTACGATTGAGGGTTGGCCAGAAGAATTCATCCGAGCATAGCAAGACACGCAGATTCCTGAGAACATCGTCCACAGGCAAGCTTGCATCCCAGACAGCACTTTTCAAGCACGCTTCATTGGCGGAGATGGAAGAAACAAGTTCAGCATAAGTTCCCCATCGAGTCCCATCGGAGCTTGCCGAGGAACTGTTTGAAAAAGGGATTATCCAAGAAGTTTGGCGCAATATTTTACGTTGCGAATGCCTATTAAAACTGATGCTAATGATAATCACCTTCCTTATGACTGAAACATACCCGTGTCAAGAGAATGTCTGCATCTTCGTGGTTTTCTTTGCTGATATTGTCAAAGAAGCCCTTGATCCCAATAGAGCTTGGCATGGCACAGTCAGCACTTGGCGATATTCTTGGTAACTTCTTTGGCGGCTCTCTGGATGGCGACGCTTTCTTTGATAGACAATCGATTTGCTTTCTTGCTTCGGCTCCCACTTTTTTGCAATCCTGAAAAAGCACATTACATTTAAATAGAATGAAACAGTAAATTTGAATACCTCAAGATGCTTTTCCATTTTGGTTGCATTAGCAACATAGCGCGCATTATAAAACTTGCAATAGCCGACAAGAATTTTCTTTCCTTTTCCGTTCTTCTCTGACACTCGGTTAAAGTAAGTCCAGCACCAAGACAGCGGCTTATTTTCTTTTGACATTAAAGAACCTATGTAAACGATTAATTAAATATCGATCAATCGATCATAAATTAGCTACAAACAATGAAGACAGCTTCACAAAAAAATTTTTAAAGAGCTAAACAGTGTGAATTACACAGTGTAATTACACTGTAAATGTTGAATGGAAAGACGAAAAATATTCCGCGAATTAAAAAAAAACATTTTTTCAATATTTCCGATTTTTGATTAGTCGGACACATAGGAGGACATATTCCCAATGTTTCCGGGAATATTCCCGGAAATATTCCGGGAATATTCCCGTTGTACAACCCTAGTATTAACCATCTATCTGAAAACCACGATCAGACTGACGAATTAGGCTTAGCAGAATATTTCAAAAATCAAAGTGAAAAAGTGTCGGACCCAAGGCGGGAACGAGCTTTTGGGGTCTGTCACTCTATTTAGACACTCGACTGTAATGACATCGACCCATTTGTGCAGATTCACACACAACTCAGCTAGTATAGTAGAAATACACAAAGAAAACAAAAACTAATTGTTTCCTAAAGTTATCAGTTTAAGTACTTTTTCAGACAAGTCATTAATAATAGCCATAAAATTACAGTATGATATTCTAATCGTCCCAATTGTCAAAGCCATTTTTCATAATGCGAAATTGCAGGGCTTTTAGATGCTGTAAGGTTTCCTCATCTGTGGGTGTTTGGAGCGTATCATATATTTCTATCAATTTCCAAATAGCCAGGTCTGTTGATTGGGATTGAACAGAACGGGGGCGCACTAATACTCCAACAGTTGGATCTAGTTCATATTCTCTAAGCTTCGTTTCGCCAACAAGCTCTTCTTTTTTAATGACATCTATGCTTTGAATATCAAATTGAACATGTGATTCACAGCGTAATTCTAAAACTCTGCAGGCTTAACCAAATTTTTGAGGGAAATTCTCTTTTCGGCAGAAAAGTTTTCTTTTTGTAAAACTCCCCCAGACTTCCACAGAACACGGGATAAAACGTGTTCGGTGACTTTTGTTGTTTGTTGAACAGATTTTTCACAGAAAAAGGCACTTTTTCGCTAAAGCGGGGAAGTGTTTTGCTGGAGGCTGGAAGGTTGTAAAACCGAGTAGCGCCCGAGATTTCATCTCTTTTTGCATAAGACTTTTATCTCTTTTTGCATATTTGCATAAGACTTTACAGAAGAAACCATTTGTGTAGAATACAGAAATCAAAATCCTCTTTGTAAGAATTTACGAATGTGGCATCATCCAATGATATACAAAACCACGAATGTATAACCCGCTAAAAATTTAACAAGTCAAAATCCGCAAATGCATGATACACAAAAAATCCGCAAATGTGGAATCCACAGAAAACATCCACAAAAGAAAATCCGCGAATGTGAAATCCGCAAATAAAAATCCGCAAGTGAAAATCCGCAAATGTGGATTCCGCAAAAAAATCCGCAAGTGAAAATCCGCAAATGTGGAATCCGCAAAAAAAAATCCGCAAAAGAGAATCCGCAAATGTGGAATCCGGAAAAAAATCCGCAAGTGAAAATCCGCACATGTGGATTCCGCAAAAAAAAATCCGCAAGTTAAAATCCGCAAGTGTGAAATCCGCAAACATACAATCCGCATAAGTTTGATCCGCATATGTGGAATCCGCAAAAAAAATTCCGCAAGTGAGTGCTCGCCACTAAAAGTACCCAACACACTTAAAACCAACAAAAAAACCAACCTAGATGACTTTTGGAAGGGCAAGGCCCGAAGCACAGGGAGAGACCAAGCAAAAATCGTGTTTTTAACTTCATAGACCAAACGAGTTGCCATCGATAACTGAGACGATTAGCGTTAACGGAATTTTGAAAAATGGCTTGGAACAAAAAGTTAAGGCTTCTCAAAAGTGTCCGAAATTCTTGAATCACCCAGTACAATGAACAAAACACGGTAAAATAGAAAACCTAATCGAAAGTAGAGTAGGTCACGCTCGATTAACCAAAAACTGGGGTTTCAGGCCGATAAACCGGAACCCACACTTACCGAAATTCCGTTTTTTCACGAAAAAATTAACCGAAAACAGGTTCCATGCCGGTTGACCAGCCGATATGTTTTGAAAAAAAATAGGACTTGGAAACCGATTTTGCAAATCCCTCAAGTCTTAAATCCGACCGAACTGAAAAAAACCAACCGTGCCCGTCTTTTATCCTGACCGTCTATAATTGTGTTAGTCAATATAAATTAAATTACTGATGACATCAGGAGCATATCTAGTTTTGAAAAGCACGAAGCTCGAAGAAAGGGACGACACGAATAATATTTATTATAGCACCATTATAATTACTCATCGTAGAATTCAAATACATGTTAAGACAGACTATGGCTTGATTTCATGGCAAACCGAAAATGTCGGCGCAGCCTTCGAAAGACCTTTTCCAGTAGAGTCCATTGTACTTGAAGATGGTTGAGCTCCCTGTTTCCTGATATTCAGTGAACCACCTGGAAAACAATGATTGCCCGACTATTCAACCCACTCTTTCCACCTACTTTGGGTTGTTGGAAACCACCGTAATTTCATTGCCTTTAGTTCTTGCCTGCAGCCTTTTCGTTTCGGTCAATGACTGCTCTAAAAATAATGGGTAAATATTTCACACAATTTTCTAACAACGACAAAATTTAAGAAACACACCGAACTTCCCGTTTTCCTGAAAAGTAATATTTTATAAGTCAAGGAGTCACAAGTGATAGAAGATTTTAAAATAGCTTATGAGGATTGACTCACAAACCGAAAAGTCATTAAGAGACGCACCATTAGTCTAACATCTGGTCTGAAAGGTTAAATATGAACATTGGAAATTACAAAAGCTCAATAATCAAACCTTAATCGTGTATCAGTTCGCGGTAGAAGAGCACTTCTCGGACTGATCAGGTGATTTGCCCTGAAAAAATTTGAACCCAAAAATTCATGTGCTGTGTGAACTTACGACATAGCAAAGAAAGTAAATCCATAATACTAAAATTTCATCAGGTGCCATTTAAAAACGAGTTACTAAGCTGACCTGCGAAGCATTATTTGGCCTCTAAGAGTGTGGATTAATTGCTAAACTACCAGAATCTTAAAAATACCTTATAGTGTATCCAAAGTTTCTTCGAGTCTGTGTAGAGCACACGACTGCTCTGTAAGTTTTAACCGTCAAACCAATTACCGTATTTTCTTTAATTATAGACCCGTCTCTAATTATAGACCCCCCTCGACTTTGAAGGTCTGTATCTCGGCGCAGAGTAAACATTTTGAACATTTCTTCTTTGCGTTTTCTTATCTACCAAGAGCTCTGCCAATTCCGCTTCATAAATTTTGGTTGAGCACCCAAAAATCTCGAGATCGATCTCGAAATTTTCCGATTTTCTAGAGGTTGAAAAATTATAGACCCGGGTCTATAATTAGAGAAAATACGATACTCAAAAATCTTATGTGACTGACCGGAAAGGCACCATCACAATGACTTCGGAACCTTTGTTCAAAGACACAATCGCTAAAGCTTGCTGGCGGGCATGTTGCTAGGTAAGAAGACCTGAATCGTGATTCATGTAAAATTTCGTGTGCGAGAATCTCGATACCAATTTCCGTAAATTCTACACACTGCTTTACTGCTAAATAACCTAATATGGCAGTTTGAAATGAAACGCACAAAAACCCACCCATCCACTACTTGACCTGTAATCATGTATTCCGCTCCACTAGTCTTAGCATCTCTATATTTAAGCTGAAACTCCTTGCCAGTTGGTTTACCACGCTGATACTGACGGACCTTCAGTGTACCATCAAGAGCATGAAAACTGAAAAGTAAACTAGAAGTTTGCAAAAGAAGAAATCTGATCTCACATATCGCCCGAACGCAATTGTGCACTATAACATTGATACTCTGCCATTTGTATTCTTCTTTATGCCTGAAATAAAAAGAGGATTTTTGAATTTCCAATCACACTAAGTACCCAATTAAACGAAGAGTAAATGAAGCTTTTGGGTCGACAGTAATCTTTGCGGTCATTGACATTTTTACGAAGGGCGAGATCTGCCTAAAAATTCATTATCGAAAAAAATGGATGAATGACAGAACATACCCATGAAAATCATAACCTGCACCTGTACAATGAAAAGCTGATGTGGGTGGATTTTCTGATACTAAAATGTTTTGATAATTTAATTTCCAGATCATTGGAAAGCACTTTATACCTTGCTCCGCGACAAAGCGAAACCCTAGATCTTCTCTAGAAAAGAATATCCAAATGAAGTGGCTTAGGAAAGCTGTACTACTAGCAGTAAAAGCTACCTTTCAAGCTCGTAAGTCTCACGCAGCCTGAAAGATATTTATTATTAGAATGAGAAATAGACATGTCTTACATCGGGTTGAAAGGCTTAGATACACGTATCAAAGACAAAGCAGCTGCCGCAAAGGCACCAATATACTAAAAAAATTAAAATGTGTCAAAAGCTAGATATAAACAGGCTCACCTCTAAGCGCTCCATGGAATCGGAAGATCGTATGGCTTTGTGAATCAAGTAGTCATTCGGAAAGCAGACACATATGATCAAAAAAAGGAAAAATTATACCAAAGTTATACCTGCAGTGGTTCTGCTAGGCACTGAAGCAAGGAGAGAGGTTCGTAGAATTCGATCGGTACTATAAAGGTTTACTAGCTCTGGATATGGGAAACTTTAAGTTCAACTTACGATGCTCATCGTACAAATTTTTGCCCATTGCACTTTTCTAAAATATGAAATTTTAAGATCAATAAGAATGCAAGCTACTTACGATAATGCTCCATAATGGAACACGCTTTTTGTGCTCAACTTTTGCAGCTGCAAATCATTAAAGATGTGCGTAAAACACCTAAAAGACTCACCTGGCAATTCACTTCGACTAATGAAGAACGAAGGGCGTGGAGGCTCGCTAGTTTCCGCAATGAGGCCATTCTCCAACTCAATCCACCCATCAGACATGCTTTTCTTGCTAAAAACAATCGTAAAGTGATGATTAGTCAGGGCCTCCGCTGCGTGCTTGAAGAAAACAAATTAATTTCTTAATTTTACACAGCGTTCACAATAACGAAAGAAGGAAGACGAGTTTTGTGTTCACGTGTTGTTCACGATGTTGTCGATGATATTTTCTCGATTTTCTCTATTTTTCTCTGTCTCGTCCTGATCCTCTTTGTCATTGTGAACACCCTTCCTCGTCCTCATTTTCTATATCGTTCAAGGTCTCGTTCTTGCGTCATGGTTTTGGTTGTTAAACAGTCACGGTTGGCCAGGTGTGGCTTTTTAAGTCCCACCACGAAGCACCCCTCTTTTCAAAAAAATTCAGAATCACATTGGATTTGAAAAACGAGGGTCGACTCGCGAAGGTTTTAACTCGCGAAGGTCAACTCGCGAAGGTTTTTATTTTTTTCCCATAGTATATTAGCCCCCATTAGTTGGCGTTAGGTTGATTGATACATGGTCAATTGGTCCACGGTCAATTGGTTTATTGATTCACATATCAATTAGTCAACAAAAATTTTATCATCTCCAAATGCCGAACAAATTATGCTATTCAATCTAAAATCGAATGCTGAAAACAATTAGTTAAGACCAAAATGCCGTTGTAACCATCCAGTAACTCGATACTTAATTAGTACCTGGATAGGTACCCACTCTGAGGTAGTCGACCCTAAATTTTAAGAAAATTTTCTGAATGAGCATAAAAAGCATGTCATCTTTATCTAAATTTGGTGCTGGAACGGTTTGTAAAGAGCATAACCTGGCTTGAACTTATCAACACCCGAGATATTGAAGTAGTCCACCTTCCCCAAGCTAGACGTTCAGCTGGACAACTTGAGTAAAACCTGAAATTTTGACGACAGAAACCAAATTTTAATCTTTACTGTTGTACTCGGGGCGTTTTTTCAGACAAGATAGAGCTTTTTCAGGGTAGGCCCATTCAGAAAAATTCCTACAAATTTGTGGTGGACAACCTCGTAGTAGGTCTACCCAGGGTATTGAGATTATGGACGATCAAAACAGCATTTTGGTCTGAACAAATAGTTTTAAGACCCGGGTTTGATTTAGATTTGTTCGGCATTTGGAGGTGATAAAAATTTTGTTGACTGATTGACCTGTGAATCAATTAACAAGTGTACCAATTGACATGTGAATCAATAAACCAATTGACCGTAAACCAGGGCTGCCATCTCAAAATTTTTAAAAAAGGACATTTGGACAATAAAAGGACTTTTTGACCACTTTTGAAGAAAAAGTGCATTTTGTCTAGTGCTTATTGCCATTTTGAAGCGAAAAAAAAAGATTTTGACTAAAAACTTCAAAAATAAAAAAGATTTGGGATTCCAAAAAAAGGACAAATATTTTTAAAAAGGACATATGGCAGCCCTGCCGTAAACCAATTGACTGTAAACCAATTGACCATGGATCGATTCGCCTTATGCCAACTAATGAGGGCTAATATACTGAAAAAAAATCTTCGCAAGTTGACCTTTGAAAGTTGACCTTCGCGAGTAAAAACTTTCGCGAGTTGATCTTTTACCGGACTTGAAGCTCCGCGGTGAGGTTTTTTATTTTTTTTCAATTTCGAAAGCCTCACCGGTGGGGCTTTTGGAGGCTCCGTGAGACTTTTTGACATAAATTTTAATAAGTTACTCTAGTTACTTTTCGTGCTAAGGTAACAAATATTCGAATATCATAAGTTTCAAATATGAGAGTGATTTTGAATTTTTAGAGCAGTTTTATAGCAGATCAAGCATGCTGAACATGAATTTGCTATCAGAATTTTGAAATTCCGAAAGTTTGACCTCTCTATTCAGCTAGCGGGATAGGTACCCACCCAAACAGTTATCTACTTGAAGTAGCCAAGAATATTGAGTTGTATGAAAAACGGAGGTTTCCCTGTAAAACCTTTTCCCTGTAGACCGTTTCCCTGTAAGCCGTTTCCCTGTAAGGAACGACAAGGAACTGTGGCGTGTAGGAAAATTTTGTAGACTCAACTTTTGATGAGGGATAGAACTGATTCTGTGCTAATTAACCCTTAGCGTATACATGGTAGTAGGGGAGTATTATTACCGCGAAAGTAGTACTCAGATCATAGTGGGGTGAAATCAAGAGGTGTCCATGTGTTGGTACCAGTGTCGAGGTATGCTCAGGCGGTACTCACATGGTGGTACCTAGTTAGTTGAGCTTGGATAGTGATATTCATAGACACAACCTCCGTCACAGTTGTAGAGGTAATTAAGAAGCCTCACCTACACAGGGGCCAAAAATTTGAATTTATAATCATTAGCGGAATTTGGCGAAAAGCCCTATTTTTACTCGAAAAAGGGCACTTGATTGCTTTAAACGACCTCTAGTTTCGAAAATAACATCTTTACAAAAATCGGCTCAATTATTCTTGTAGCTGAATGTCTAGACTAACTTTTGGTGTATAGATAATACTGAAAAGACCGTGGTTTTACACTTTTCGTTCGTCGTTAATGCTGTCCAATATTTTTCGTATTTTCAAGTGGCTCAATGGTGCAAACGAGACGTGCTGCTGTGGTGCAAAAAGAGCCAGTAATAAAACAATCTGTCGTTCTGAAAACCGTAGAAGCAACTATAGCTGCAAGAGAAGCAAGAAGTGCTTAGACGATCGCAAAAGAAATGGCTAGTTCCCGAGCCAAGGAAGCGACAAGAATCCGTCTTCGTAAGCTGATTCCTTATTGTTCGACCTTTTTTAATGACGCTTTTGCTTTAGTGAAGCAAGCTGATGAGCAGCAGCTGAAGGCTAAATCAAGAGCAGCAGTCTCAGCTAAAAGGAAGCAAGCAGCAACAATCAGGTGGAACAGTTTCAGATCAAAGAAGAATCAACGTGTCAAGGCTGCTCAAAAGACAAGTCAGTATTTTAACTACTTATATGTTCCTATCTATTATATTTTTGCCATTGGAAAACCTAAGACTACCATGCAAATCCACAAAGGAGCGGACAAATTTGAAGAGTGCGACTAGAAAGGTAAAGTAGTTTACTTTGCTTATTTGCACCCGTATTTTTCAATACGGAAAATATATTTTTGCCGCTACCAATCAAGTCTAATCGTTGATCCTAGGATTTGCCGAAGAATTGAAGACAGGAAGCATGATGATTGGAGGTTCCTGCTACATGTGGCTTTTGAATATCAAAGAGGTTCTAGTGAAATGTTGCCTTCGACTGCAGAAAACAAAGAATCTCAACTTTGGTGATCCGTTTGAAAGTAAGCTCTTTCTCTATTTGGTCGGTGACAAAGGCGGCAAAACGACGAAAATAAGAGTAAGCCGAGTTATATTTTGTCTAATTCGATGTGATCATTCAGACAGCATCCCCCGATGTTTCTGTCACTTCAAAAGCTCATCTGTTGTGCTCCCATGTGGTTAGTTTCGTTCGCTGTCATTGATATTGGGCAATTATCTATTAGCAGTCAGTAGAAACTTTTCATCGAAAGGTAAACGAAGATGAAAGACGTTTTGCTTCAATTGGAGACGGCAGAAGATCTTGAGAAGACTCATAGAAGAATCATATATCCGAAATTGTTTCTTTGATACTCATGACATTGTTATTGAATAAATGTTCTCACATGTGCTATCTGACAGTATTTCTATCCCTATTTTGATTGAAGTGTTAGTGTTCTGGGTATTCAGAATTTCGAAAATCCTATTTCTGCAAAATTTTTATTTAAATTTTTAAATAAATACTTTGAAAATATTTATAAAAAAAGTTCATTCGAAAAATTCTTGGCGTTTTGTTTAAGTTGAACTGATTATGAATTTGAATTTTGGGCCTCTGTGGAAGGGGCGCAGGGGCTTGAGAGTTAGAGATGCGCGCACTCACTTACCTTAGACATGATTCCAAGAAATACTCTTGACCATAAAATGCATATAGAGTCTTTTTTTGCCACGGCCCAGTTGAAAAACATGGTGAGGCAGTCGAAGAATACATATATTTACTTTTCTATTGTTCTGCCATGAAAGTTGCTTATTTTTATTCCCTTCCCCTCCCTATACAGCCTTAATCCCTTTAAAATTAAAAAAGCGCCAATTTGAATTTTTCAAACGATACCCCCCCCCCCCTCTGTGGTTCGAAAAAAAAAATTTTCTCAGAATCAAAAAAACACGCGGCTTTCTCATGAAATCGGGGTCGAGAAACACGAATATGAGGTTATCTCCTTCATCCGACCACTCTGCGTGAGGAGGGGGGGTGGTTGTCATTCTATACCGCAGCCGAAAATTTTTAAAAAATTAAGTTGAAAAATCAGCTCTATGTGTGTTCGAAGATACAAAAAAATATGCCTTGGTCCCACGTGTTGTTTACTTTTGCAAAAAAAAAATTTGAAAAATGCTTGGCACCCCCTGTTGTTTTTTTGGCACAAGTTTTTATCTCAAATATCTTTTTTTAGGCTTTCGGCTTAATCAAGTATAGGCCAGCGTATGTTAGGACGGACTCAAACATGCTTCTTGAAGCTTTAAGGGGCATACCAGCGCGTTACACTGCAATTAAGGCGGGGACCAACAATTCCTTTTTTCTTGACTATTTTCTATAAGCGTTCTACCTGATCAGACGAAAGTTTTCTTTCAGGCCATGAATATCAGATTTGAGTTGAAACGAGTGAAAATAAGATAGATTTTTGAAAAACTGCTGGTCCCTGCCTTAATTTGCAGCGTAATGCGCTGGTATGCCCCTTTAAATAAGCAAGAAAAACGTTTTTGAGTTCCTACTAACATACACTGGCCTACCTTTGCCTAAGCTCACGCCTAATGAGCTTGGGGGACTAAGGCGGAAATTTTTTAGCTTAAACATAGTTAAACGTAATAATAAATAATTTCTGAGACCTGTAAAAAAGAATTGCAAAAAAACAACAGGCGGACCAAGGCAATTTTTTTGGATGTACCCTCGAACACATATAGAGTCAAAAAACCGGTGGCCCCTAAGGCACATGAGGTCCCTCGTTTTGCCAATACTCCTTATTCAATTATCAATTTTTTTGAGTTGTGAAATTCGCGCGAAGATTGAAAAGTCCGAATATTCGCGCGAATATTCGGAATGTTCGCGAATATTGGTTAACATTGAAATTTTCAGAGAGTAGGCATTTTGCGACAGAAAAATTTCATAAAATAAATTCTGATGTCAACACTATTACAACATGGGCCTTTATTCGACCAAAACACTCACTCAAACAAGCGGGGGGCGACAAATCTAATACAGCAAGATATATCGAGAGTTAACTGTATAGTGGTAGTTGACTGTGTGGCGAAAGTTAACTATATAGCGGTAGTTGACTGTATGGCGAGAGTTGACTGTAGACCTAACAAATTGCAATGAAATAAGACAGACGCTTTCACTGAGTTTCTGAGGTTATCTGCAGTATTTACCGTATATCTTCTAATAAGGCCCCGCCTTCTATTGAGACCCCACCTTCTAATAAGGCACATTTTGAGAGGTGTTGAAAAATAAGGTTGAAAAAAATAACAATTTACATCAACAACAGCTTGACAATGTGAGCTCTGAATCTTAGCTACAATTTGGTAGGTCAAACTCTTCTTTTTGATTATTTCGAGAAAAGTTATGGCCATCAATAAAAACGTGTCGATTTCTAGTCAAAATCATAGTAAATCGAAGGAAAATGGTTGTTCGGTCGCATAGTTACCAGTTACCAGTTAATGCACTATTTAAAAGCTTAATAATTTTTCTACAAAATGATTTATCAAACTTTTTTTGAGGATTGCAAAAGGCTGAGAAACGGATGGTTGAAGTTGAAAGAAGTAAAGAAACCTCTATTTTTGCTTTATTTTGGGACATTTTCAATTCTTTTAACTGCAACCATCCGTTTATCAGCCCTTTGCAATCCTCAAAAAACTTTGATAAATCATTTTGTAGAAAAATTATTAAGCTTTTAAATAGTGCATTAACTGGTAACTATGCGACCGAACAACCACTTTCCTTCGATTTACTTTGATTTTGACTAGAAATCGACACGTTTTTATTGATGGTCATAACTTTTCTCGAAATAATCAAAAAGAAGAGTTTGACCTACCAAATTGTAGCTAAGATTCAGAGCTCACATTGTCAAGCTGTTGTTGATGTAAATTGTTATGCTACGAAGTAGAGATGGGAACAAACAATATATTGGTATTGGGATATTGGGGTATTGGGTCAAATAAAGGCGTTAATATTGGTATTGGGATATTGGTTGGTGACTTTCGAAAATATTGGTATTGGTATTGGGTTTGACAAAGATATTGGGTGCTAGATAATGAAATTTTTCCAATGGAAATTTCAAATTTTCACTCATATATTCTCATTTTTTTGGTCTAATGGATGACATTAAACAAATTTTATTTATTATAATTTCATTGACTCACTTAAATTGTTTTTTTTTTCAAAGAAAAAAATTTAAAGTCGCTGTGTATTTCAGGTCCGCAATATTTAAAAAGTTATCTCGAGCAAAAATCATTGCAAACAAATTGTGTTTCTTCTTAACACCATCTTCATCTGCAAATATCAACAGTCTGACAATTTTCTGAATCACTAAATCAATTTTTTTGAAAATTTGCAAGGCAAATAACACAGCTGCAACATGGCTTCAGAGGAAACTCATTTTTTTAATTTTGGAACTTCTTACAACCAGGAACGACATTTTTTCGCAGCTAGACTGGTAAACAGTCAGATCTTGTCGCCACCAAGAAGTCTTTGACGGCGAACTACGTATTAAATGATATCCAGTGTGGAAACCACGCTCGAATCAAGAACATAATCCAGATAGATAAAGATGGACGCTTGATGATTTGAGAAATGCACTCTCAACTCCAGGGCCAGTTTTTGCTAAGGCATATTCTACCAGGATTAGAAGAAAGAGGGAGCACGGAGCTCTGCCTAGAAGAAGCAGTATTCTTGCACAGAGATAAATTTCATAAGAGATATGTTTTAGCGGCTTTCTGATCAAGACAAATTTTCGAATATTGCGGACCTGAAGTACACACCCCCTTTAACGAAAATACTTTCCTATACTTAAAACTTTATGGTGACTATAAAAAACTAATGTCAGAAGTTCTGACCCAGAAGTGATTTTTTTTGACAAAATCGAGTTTTCTTTTCCTCAATTGTGCAACACCATGACAAGATTTATTTAAAATGATTTCTCCCACATTCGACAGCTGGTGCAATAAAATTAATTTTTCGTCCAAGAATCAGTTCGCCCAATTTTAATTAGTCCGAAATTCGGATCGTCTGAAATTTAATTCGTACAAACTTGAGTTTAAAAATTTCTCGATTATTGGATTTCCAAGCACACTTCAGCTAATATCTTGATAAAAACCGGAATGGATCAATTTTCGTTTCTTTAGGCCAAAAAATCAGTTCCAGCGTGTTACTAAATCGAGATTAGACTAAATTAGGAACTTTTTTTAATGTTTTGGTGAAGAAATAGACTTTTGAAAAAATATTGGTATTGGGCAATATATTGGGGTCTACATCTTTGAAATATTGGTATTGGTATTGGGTCTGGAGAGGGCCGAAAAATATTGGTATTGGTATTGGGCAAACGCAAATGCCCATCTCTACTACGAAGTATTGAGTGTTGAATAAATGTTTTGGCTAATTCTTTTGCACGCCAAAAAAGGGACACGCGTCTCAAAAACCCAAATATTTTTAAAAATGAGATGTACTAAGAAGAATTTTTTAAGCATCTGAAAGAGCAGTGAAAATTCTACAAAACTGTCATGCGTGAACTATCACAGGCAGAATGAAACGTTGCGTTACGGAAGCTTTTTCAAAAAAATTACCCTTGGCTAATTTTTTTTGCTCGCTACTGTATTTTATCTTCGTGCGAATATTCGGACTTCATAACTCTACGTTTTTCCGAAACATACATTTGCCAAATTTCCCCTACCCTGAAAAAATAGTGACAAGTTGGTGGGGAACGTTGTTAAAAAATTAAATTTATCCGGTTTTATATCCAAGCAGGGTCAAAAATCGTACCTCATCAGTGTGCAACTGATTGTTATGCATTTGTTGATTGTGTACTTGATTGTGGTCTATTTGGTCAGCATCATCAACGTCGTTGTCAATAGACTCACAGTAAATATGAGTGAATATAGCTATGCTCAAGAATACCAGAAATAATGTTAGACGATTCATTTCAAATTCTTCGAATAAAGAAATGTATTCAAATTTTGGAACTCTTGACTCAGAGTTTCGCGCTGAATACTATAGTGTTATTGGTTTTGAATTTTTTTTCTAAAATTTTGGATTCCACACCAGATAAACTGGCCTTGCATTTAGGACTTGCCGGGGATGCACTTGGGGTGCTGTCAAAATAATTCGAAAAATAATTTTTAAATATTTTTGAAGTACAAAAGTATCCCCCGCCAATTCAAAATTTTTTTGAAATGCCGCTGTGCTCAAATTACTACGGTATTTTAAAGACCTGAAAAGGGGGAGGAGAAGAATGGGCCATTTCAAATTGCGCCAATGCAAAATGCGCCATTTCGAATTGCGCCATTTTCAAATTGGGCCATTTTCAAATTGGTCCAATGCAAATTGGGCCAATTTCAAAATGGGCCACGATTTTAAATCAAACAACAGTTAAAAAATTGCCAATAAGTTGGCACAATTTGAATTGACCCAATTTGAAATTGGCCCGATTTGCATTGGCCCAATTTGAACTTGGCCCAATTTGAAATGGCGCAACTTGCATTGGCGCAATTTGAATTGGCCCGATTTGAAATGGCCCATTCTTCTCCCCCCCCTGAAAATATACCATGAACTTTAACTTCAAAGTGATTTGAAAAAAAAGCGCGTCCTTTAGGGGGCTTTATAAACATTCAAGGCGTACGGTCTTTTCCGTGTTGACACGCGGAGTGCCGAGCGTAGTCAGGGTGGCGTTTTGTTCAGAATTTCATGTAAATTACGAATCTGCAAAGAAAATTTTAAAAAAGCTTCTCCCTGGCGGAACACTCTCTACTTGAACATAGGTCCCCTTTTCAGAATGGACAATACTTTTTTCCGACTAAAATTTTTTTTTCCGACTAAAATATTTTTTTCCGACTAATTTCATTTCTGACTGAAACACTTTTTTCTCCGACTAATTTACTTCATTTTCCGACTAAAACACTCATTTTTCCGACTAATTTCAATTCTCGACACGAAATCAACAATTTTTAAATTTTTTTGTGTGAAATTCAGGGGTGGGCAAAGACCAGATGGCTCAGGATCCACTACGGAATGGCCAAAAGGCCAAAATAATTGGTTTTTTCGGGAAGTAATCTGGGGGAGTAAACTTTTCGTGAAAAATCGATTGGGCGGATCAAAATTCGGGTCCGATCAGCTTAATCGCTCAGAATTTCAGGCTTTGGTGCAAAAACATTTAAAAATGGTTGATTTCGTGTCGAGGATCAAAATTAGTCGGAAAAAAGAGTGTTTTAGTCGTAAAAAGAAGTAAATTAATCGGAGAAAAAAGTGTTTCAGTCAGAAATGAAATTAGTCAGAAAAAACATTTAGTCGGAAAAAAGTGTTTTAGTCGGAAAAAAAAGTATTGTTCTTTCAGAACTACTATTTGCCTTCATTACAACGATTAATTTAAATTTGTTTGACCACAATATGCCCACTGAGGTTTAAAGGGGGGGGGTGTACTACTTAGGTTTGAAAAGGTGGTCTCCATGGCGCAGTGCGTTTGCATTTTTTAGCCCGAAACAGGTGTTGCAGGTTCGATCCCACGTGGTGACATGCTATTTGTTTTCTTTTATTTGACCAGTTATAGGGTAATTTGGGTCGATGATTCCGAAGCTGGCTTCAAAAAAGTCTAATTACCTCTAAAACTGGTAAAAAAAGCCAAAATATAGCATGTAGCATGCCACCACGTGGGATCGAACCTGCAACACCATTTTGGGCCAAAAAACCATGGTTGTCAAACCTACAAATTTGTAGAGACCTACAAGACCTACAAAAAACCTGCAAATTTTTTCTAATCTTTTTTTATCTTTTTATCTGTATTTTTACCGAAAATTTTTTTTGTCGTAAAAAATAAAGTTGCGCCACGGAAACCACTTTATCAAACCTGAATGCCCCACCCTCTTGAAAAGAAAAAAGAAAAGACGCATTTTTTATTGACATATCGCTGAGGCGCTTCCTTTAATGAAACTTTAGATTTTCGGCTAAAAGAGGCTGTTCATTCATTTTTTCAATATTGTGGCCATATTGTGGTCAAAAAATTAAAATTATCGTTGCAATGGAGGCAAATAGTTGCTCTGAAAAAGAGACCTATTTTCAAGTGGGGAGTGTTCCGTCAGGAGGATTTTTTTTGGAATTTTATTTTCTTCGCAGATTCCTGATATGCATAGAATTCTGAACAAAACGCTAATCTAACTACGCTCGGCACTCCGACTGTTAAGGGCCGTAAAATTAGTTGGCTATCTAATATTACAGGCTAATGCAACACATTTAATTTGAAAATCAAGAAGCTGGCTAAAAATTCTGTGCAAATAAATTTTTGTGATCATATGGCCGCCTAAAAAGGCAGGCTCAAGCATGATAGAAGCATAGCTGTGTGCCCCTCCTCCAATAGCCCACCGATCGATATGTCTGCGCTCCCACCCATTTTCGTTTGAACTAATCGATTTGAGTGACGCTGTTCAATTTTTGCAAAAAAATAGCCTTTGCAAGGGACCCTCCCGGGTGCCATTCTGATAACCCTATCACGGAAGTTTTTTTACATATTAATGTATAACTTCTAACAAGGGAACTGTTCAAACTGTCCCCTCGGTCATCCTTAATCTGATAGTTTCATCTTGTAGCCCATGGTCGATTTACTTAAAGTGGTTTTTGAGTTTCAGACGCCCTAAACTCAAAATTTTATTTTCTGTCCGCCGGCAAGACTTTTTCTACACTAATCAAATCGACCATGGGCTTCAAGATAAACGTATCGGATTGAGGATGAGCGGGAGGACAGTTCGAAGGGTTCCCTTGTTAAAGAAACTATCCACATGAGGCGATGTTACCACAAGAAGTTGCATAACAATCAAATCAAAGTTATGAAATGACCATATCATGGTTTTCGTTGGTAATTTTTCAAGCCCAAATTATTGGGGATGCGGGGCGGCTGGCGTATATTCTAGCAGCGCCAATTTTTAACATAATATTATAATCTTTTAACTCTTTAATATAACCACTAGCAAACATTTTGGTAAAAACAATTTGCAAGTTAATTTCAAAAATTAAGACCAGCGAAACCAAGTCACATAACGGCATTTTACGTGACCTAGCCATTAGACAGCATGACCAGATACCAGATAGTCAGCATAAGCGCCCTCGCGGACAGCCTGAAAGGACGAACAAAAGAAAAGAATGGGACGGCTAACTAGCTAAAAAAACTTATATAATACAGTTGAACCTCGCTATAGTGGCACCCCCAAAAGTTCGTTCCCGCCTAGGGTCCTACACTTTTTTTAACCCAATTTTCGAGACGTTTCATCGATTATATCATGACAGTCTGGTCGAAAATATCGTAAGGATTCCGATTTGGCCGATCGTTTTTTGAAAAGAAAACGAAATTTGGGTTAAAAAAGTGAAACCTCGATATAGTGGCACTCCTTTTTTAAAAACAGGTGCCACTATATCGAGGTTTCACTTTTTTAACCCAAATTTTGTTTCTTTTCAAAAAACGATCGGCCAAATCGGAATCCTTACGATATTTCGACCAGACTGTCATGATATAATCGATAAAATATTTCGAAAATTGGGTTAAAAAAAGTGTCGCACCCTAGGCGGGAACGAACTTTTGGGGTGCCACTATAGCGAGGTTCAACTGTAGAACTTTAGAGCGACGTTTAGCGGAACAATGCGATGCCTATAGTATGAACATCCACAATGTGATTGATTCACCTGAAACTAATACGTGAAACCGACTCAAGTGGTAACTCTACATCAAAAAAGAGTCACTTGGATCAAAAATAGGTGGCCAAAGACAAAAGTTTGCTTGGAAAGCAAAAAATATTTATTTGAAAAAACATGTCGTGTAATAATTCTAAAGACAGAAAGTGGGGACCAAGCAAGATTCCAAGACAAGATTTTTAACTGAAATTTTCACCAAGACCAAGAGCAAGATTTTCGAAAACAGCCAAGCAAGATCTTGGCCAAGATCTTGGCCAAAACCCAAGATTCATACAGGCAACTCTCGATTTAACGAACCCGTAGGGACCGGCAAAAATGTTCGTTAAAAGACCATACTTGTTGATGCAAATGAAAATTTGGCGAATTCAAATGCGCTCGGGACACTGTAACTATTTCCCGCAAATAGTTACAAAAGCACATTCCTGGAGTACCGTGAGAGACGAAAGAGAGGTGTCCGCGCGCATTTTAATTTGTTAAATTCTCTTTTGCATCAACAAGTATGGTCCTTTAAACCGAGAGTTTCGCTAAATCAAGAGTCAATTTTAGTCATTTTATTTAATCATTGGCCGAAAAGGCATTAAAAAATAGTTGAAACAAGAGTTTCCTTAACTCGAGGGTTCTTTAATTCGAGAGTTGACTGTAGTATAAATTTTTTATAGAAAAACTTGTGGCTAATGTTATATAACTTTTACGCACTATTTTTCCCTGTTTTTGATCTTGTGCTTTTTATATTGTTTGACATGTGTTTTATTAGAGATGAAAATTTGATATTTTTGGGACGACACGAGACAAGATTTGAAAATTTTTTCTCCGGACGAGACACCGGGACATTGTTATAAATTGTTCAGGCAAAATTTCGCGACGGCGCGCGGGACGAAATCGTCCCGTCCCGTGATTTTTTTTAATCTTGTAAAAGGCCCGAAAACAGAATTCAGGTATGTTATGGGTTCTGAAAACGACAAAATGAGTTGCTGGTTTTTGTGAATTTTGAATACAAAATTGCCACAAAACCAAGACTAAGACCAAGATTTTTAGAAATGACCAATCAAGATCCCAAGACAAGATTTTTAGTCGAAATTGGGGCAAGACAAGACAAAATCTTGGCCAAGATCTTGTCTTGTTTCTGTCTCTAAATAATTCCACTTGTAGAATTGGTCCCGGGAATTCAAATATCAACATTTGAATTTGACTGCGTGAACATGCTCCTTTAAAGGACCATACTTGTTGATGCAAATGAAAATTTGGCAAATTCAAATGCGCGCGGGACACTTCTCTTTCGTCTCGCAGTTTACTCTTTGAAGTTATTTCGAGTGACTCAAAAGAGTATAGTGAGAGACAAAGGAGAACTGTACCGCATTTGAATGCGACAAATTCTCATTTGCATCAACAAGTATGGTCGGCTGTACCCCGAAATTTAAGCGGCGATTTGCTAAGTGGTCAATTGCGAGGCGGTCGTTTTGCTTCGAAAAAAAATTTAGGCGCGATTTTGCTAAGAATTCACAATTTAAGCGCCGTTTTGCTAAATGGTCGTTTGCTAAGTTTTTTTTGCTAAGTAGTTGTTTTGATAAAGATCTGGTTTGTTAAGCTACATATTCTTCGGTTCGGTTTTAATTTCGGGTACAGACCTTAAACCCAAACGATTCAATCCAAAATTGAGTTCTGAAAGCGGTTTAGTTTGATTCGGGTTTTCTACTCTGCAGTGATTGCACCCAGAGAGATTCGAACCAGTAACCTTGGTGATGAGTATATGAACCTCTACGCCACGTAAACACTCAAAATTATGATAAAAAAAAGGTATGCACCCAGGTGGATTCGAACCAGCAGCCTCGGCGGTGGATATCTAAGTGGTCGTCTATTTGGATCAAAAAAAAATTTTACGTTTTCAGGTTTCCAATCAATTTTTCTGAACTAATTCGAGCATGCCGTAGATTGTTTGACAGTGGTAAAATCACGTTTATCGAGAAATTTCTCAGTTATTGTGAACTCTTGATTTATCAAAATCAAGAATTTACGATATCTGAAAATTTCTCGATAAAACGTGATTTAAACACTGTCAAACAATTTTCAGCATGCTCGAATTAGTTCAGAAAAATTATCTCGGAATCCAAAAACGTGAAAAAAAATTTTTGATTCAAGTGTACGACCACTTGGATATCCACTGCCGAGGTTGCTGGTACGAATCCACCTAGGTGCACACATTTATTTTTTTACTGTGATTTCAGATATAAAAAGGCTAACGTTTGAGCTTTTAGGTCATTTGGGTGAATATACCCCTACTCTTGAGTTACCTGGATATCAATTTGTCCAGGTGGTACCCAGGTACCCTAGATTTGGGATTGTGTAGGTAAAATCGCACTTTTGGTCTCAACGAGCCGAATCCTTCACAAACTTTTTAGTTTGGAAAAATGGATTTTTTTATTTAAATTAACTTTTTTATTTTCAGGCCATCCAGGTGGACATCCACCTGGCCAGGTGATAGCTACACCAGGTGTTGAAGTTAGGGCGTGTAAAATCGCAGCTTTGGCTTAAGAAACCCAATTCACCACACAATTTTAAGTTAGAAAAAATTGCTTATTTTTTATTTTTAAGAAATTTTAATTTTTAGGTTTCGTTTGGGTATTTAGGGGCAGGAGTAAGATGCGGCAAATCACATTGCGACAAATCAAATTGCGGCAAAATCAGATTGCGGCAAATCAGATTGCGACAATTCAAATTGCGACAATTCAAATTGCGGCAAAATCAAATTGCGACAATTCAAATTGCGGCAAAATCAAATTGCGGCAAATCATATTGCGACAATTTAAATTGCGGTAATCAAATTTGAAACTTCCAAGTAATGCTTAATCTGCCACCACTATGTGGTCTCAATAAGCTGCCGTCTAAACAGGCTTGTTTGTGAGATGAGATTTTGCTAGAAACCAAAAAATTGACTAGCTGTACAAAAATCAGCAAACAATCAAACAGCATAATGTGCTGTTTGACAGCAAAAGTGTCGAATCTTGACCAGCACCATAATTGCTCTACTAAATCTACTAAATTCAACATTAGAACATAGCTAACCATGTATACAACACCTAAAATAACGATCAACCCAAATAGCAGCCCAATGTGACCCTCCCACTTATGCCGCAATTTGATTTTGCCGCAATTTGAATTGTCGCAATTTGATTTTGCCGCAATTTGAATTGTCGCAATTTGAATTGTCGCAATCTGATTTGCCGCAATCTGATTTTGCCGCAATTTGAATTGTCGCAATTTGATTTTGCCGCAATTTGAATTGTCGCAATCTGATTTGCCGCAATCTGATTTTGCCGCAATTTGATTTGTCGCAATGTGATTTGCCGCATCTTACTCCTGCCCGTATTTAGGGTGGTTATAGGGTACTTTGGGTGGTTTAGAATTGTTTTGGGTGATTTGGACACAAACTGAAAATGTCATTTGCCGAGATCCCACGTTGAAATCACTAACAAACAAAAAAAAATTCGGCGGAAAAATGTCCGTCTGAAAAATTTCCAATCGCCTATCAGAACATTGAGAAAAAGGGAAAGTACAAAAAGGTAGAAAAGTTTTTAGCAAATTGGGATTTAAGAAAAGTATGCCTTAGCAAATAAATTCTTAGCAATTTGTCGCTTAGCAAAAAAAATTCTTGGCAAAACGACCGCTTAGCAAATCGGCCACTTAGCAAAATGCCGCTTAAATTTCGGGGTACAGCCGTATGGTCCATTAAAGGGCCATTGCCGTCTCCGACAACGGTTGTCCCCCGCTCATTCAAATTTTTTTCTTTATCGTTGGATTTACGTACGAATTTTTCAACTTGGTTTCTAACAAAACAAGGCCTAGAATTTAATTTTAGGTAAAGTTCTGTTAGAAACCAAGTTGAAAAATTCGTACAGAAGTTCAATAATTAGGCGAAAAAATTTGGATTGGCGGGGGACAATTCAAAACAGGTGGCAATGGGCCTTTAACAAACCGTTTTCATCACGCGATTTTTTATTGAATGATATGTTTTGATATGCCCTTGGAGGTGATAATAATTTTTTGCATCAACGAGGTATATAGGTTGATATATTTTGTACGACTAAATTATTAGAATTAGAGTTTCGCGTTCTAAATTCTACGATCCCTATTGATATTTAGTATGACTAAATATTAAGACTACCGCATGCTAAATTTAGGATTTTTAGTTAGTACCAAAAATTAGAGTCTAAACTTTTAGATTTCTATATTTAGTACCGATTTGCCACTTTTATTTAGTGTCTTAATATTTAGACACTAAATCGATATTTGGTAAGGGTCCTGCTATTCAATTATAGTAGCTGATTGATGGTCTTGTTGGATAGCTAAGAACCTGATGATCATTTCGACACCACACTTGTAAATTAAAGTTGAAACATGAAGTAAAAATAGAGCATGCACCCAGTGGTATTCGAGCCCATGACCTAAGCGATGCGTTTATGAAAGTCCTCTCACTTAAGACTTCGAGTACCACTTAGATCAGGGTATATCAAGGAAATACAATTCATTGATTATTATTCATATACACACCACAGGTGGCTGACAGAGTGAAAGTAGGTGGAAATGGAATTCTAATAATTAGGTATTCAAAAAAGGATGCTTCTATGAAAAGCTATGAAAAAATTTGTTGATATAGGTGTTTCAAGGGTTCAGGTTATTGAAACAACCCTAGATTTTCTCAAAGAAGAATTTTCGAAACCCTGTTTTCGCCAACTGATTTTTCTTGCCGACAACAAATACAGTGATTGCCAGCACCAATTTTAAAAGCACGGGCAAGCACCTCCAAGGCCAAAACTGGCTGCATTAGAAAAAACACAAAAAACCAGACATGGAACAATTATATACTTTTTATTTCTCAATCTCGATTTCATCCGAGAAGGTTTTTGAAAACAATAGCTCACAAACTAAGACACTCCCATCTTCAAGATCATTGTACTCTTTGAGAAACTTTTCAAACAAGTGATAGCCAAACTGATCCAAATCATAGAATCTGTGCTCTTTCCGACTTTCTTCTGGAAATTTGATGACGAGATTGTGCACACGCTCAAAGACGCGAAAAGGGAAGCCTAAAAACACCAGTAAATTAGAAAATCTACGTATTGTACAGCCGAGTCTCGATCTAACAATACCCAAAAAGTCAGTTCCCGTCTAGGCTATTTTAAAGGTGTACCGTCAATCAAGGGCCAACTGTATCAAGAAATTCAAAAGATTTGAAATGCATATAACTTTTTCCTAGACCGAATTTCAAGATTCAATAAACCTAGGTTGGTTCACAAAAACAATAATTCCGCGACTCTAGCTTGATTCTCCTGTCGGCTCGACATTACTTGACCCAAATTCAACCTACCGACCACGTTTCAAATTACATAAGGACCGAGAAAAAACCGTCAGCATCAGATATAAAAAATTGTATAATTTTCCGGAGTCTATCTATGCTTCCGAAATTTTGAAATTCGGCTAGAAACAAATATAAGAAGCCATAAGTAATTCTTGAGACACCCAGTATAATGGTGTTGACTAACCAGATATAGGCGCAGAGGTCTCTTCAAGTCGAAAGCCGTCCGATGGAGCATCGAAAATAAAAGACGTATGATAGAGAAAATATAAGGCACTAAAAAAAACCTTCAATAAAGCTTTATTCAACTCTGACGCGTTGCTTTCAAATGTTCGCAACAAAAAAGTGTACCTATAAGCAAAAATGTTGAGCTTTCATAGGTCTTTGCATAAAATACCATAAAATCATGTGAGGCTTTGAATAGCTGGTGACGTATTCATTAAAGTCAAAGGCAATTTGGTCCACCTCATATTGAGACTGTCCATCCTCGAATGCATCCGAGTCATTATCACCATGTGATGGCATTTCATCGTCCTCGTCACCGCTTACATAGAGTTCCATCTTTACCCGACTGTCGGTCCCGTAAGCTCGTTTTATCTCGGCCTTGTAACTTGCAGCAAGCTTAAAACTAAATATATTCTTCTCAACAAAAACAAATGCCTTACCTCACTTAGATCACTGTGCAATAATTCATTGAGATCAAGGAATTCCTGCTCTGGTGAAACATCATCATCTCCAAAAGTCCCAGTTTCCGGCTAAAGAGATAATGTTACAATTATCACCTTGAAAAGCAACTAACTAAAAATACTAACCCACATATCTCTAGCTGCACGATACAATCCAACGGCTTCCGCAACTTCTCGGTTTTTCAGTGCCATTTGTATTTTAACCAAAGAAAACGCTCTAGAAATTATATGTTAAGGGTCATTTTGTCCATTTCTTTATGAGTATTTACTGGTGTTTATCATCATCCACTTTCAAAAGGTTGTCTATTGGATTCACATCATCCTTCATCTATAAAATCCGAACACATTAGAATTCAAGAATTGCAAAGGATCAGTCACTTGCCTTGAGATCTCCTAATAGAGTAGCAGATAATTCTTCGGATATTTCATCCCACAGAGAGCTGAGCGTTTCTTCCGTAAATACTTCTTCCTCTTTAACTTTATCGATCTTAGACTCGGCCGAGGCTTAAAAATGGTCATTAAAATCGAACCATGGCACTGAATGATACCTTTCTTCTTCATTTTTAGCTTGGCCTTGCTTTTTCGCTTCAGTTTGTTTACTTTGTCAAGTTGCCCGCGTTTCGAGATGGTTTCCATCACATGAATGTAATAATGATTGGCCAGAATTAAATCTTCTAACATTTTCCTGGTTGTCGTAGCAGGCTAACAAGAGAAAATATTTAGCACGATTATATATTTTCTCAGAAATTACCGTCAAAGTATTTAGCATGGAATAGCCAAGTTCACGGAATTCTTCTACTTGGAAGATAAGATCACAAAGATTTGCGCACAATTGTTTTTCGGCGGGATCGATGGCATTGACAATAGAATTCAGCCTAAAATTAATCCTCGTTTACTAGGAATCTTCGCTTAAAGAATACTACGTTATCATCATCTCCTTGTAAACAGATACTGCATATTGAAGCTTGAAGGCATGTAGTTTAAGCTGCTGTCTATCAATTTTAATGTTCTCCAAGCTTGTGTTGACGAATGATAGCACATGGTAATAGAACTCGGAAGAAAACGTTGCAGCTACCTCAAAAATGGTCAAAGTCAAAAATACAAAAGAACATTGCTTTCGACGATGATGAGAAATGATTGAGTTTTAATTGTCTGAGGACACCACCGACACTAAATCTTCTACACGACACAAAATAGTATAGTGGCCAAAGACAATTTTTACCCCGACTCATCCCTAGAAAACTAAAAATTACCTTTTCACATCGGAATCTAGCGATCCTGGCGAACTCCATTATGAATTTAGCCAGACTGAAAAAGTAGACCTCTGAGTATTTATGAGTCAGCGAGCGTGCGTTTGAAAACGCCTGAAAACACACCGATTAAGCATGCAGCAATGTAAAATTGTCTCACCAAATCCCTTGTTGTTTTCATGAGTCTGTTGTAAGCGCCATCATCTAACAAATTTGTACAGAATTCCTTGACAGTGTCCAGTATTTGCCTGTTAGTTATGCCCTGTTCTTTGTCCACATTGTTTTCTTCCAAATCGTCGACCTTTTGAGCTTTTCTGAGTCTCTTCCCATGCTTTCTCATCGCCTGCTTTTCCAACGGATTTTCTGTGTTCAATATTGAAGATCTGAAAAAGATAATCGAGAATTTAAAAAAAAACCACACCACTCACACCTTCGAATAAGCAGATCATTTTGCGTGTTGAGTGCTGAAAGGTAAGTATTACTTTCAATTGGTGAACGGGCAGGCAGTTTTCATAACTACCTTTGACGCCTTTGACATTAAAAGTCCCTCTCATGAAGCTTCTTCCACTTACACATCTAAAGATGTTATCAGACAATTATTAATTAGGTAAGGAAGAGTACCGTCTCTTTGAATTTATGAGCTCAGCCAGTTCTTCTTCTACCTTTTCTTTAGCAGCGAGTGCAAAATCGGCTTCTTTCATGGCTAATGTGCGCGAATTCTAGAATAAATTTCTTAGTTTCTCCAGAGTTCTTTCATAAAAACTTGCGAAGTTTTTGAAGATCAATGCAAAGATTGACAAAACGTAGAGGCAGAATTCTTTTTCCATTGAGTTTTTAGAGAGACCCATCAAAATTTTCGGAAAGTCGGAGTCGAAAAAATTCTTGATGACTTTCTCCTTGAGCGGTCCATCTAGTTCAGAAGCCTGTGATATGTAATTATGAACCGAAAAACCTTGCTGGACAAGAATATTACTTTGATATTTTTTCCACTTTCAGTTCCAATGGCAAAGACGTATCTGATAAGAACGAAGATCCTCTCCACCAAAAGCTTCTGCTTTTCTGTCCTGTCCTCCCATTCCTAAAGACCCCATTTAGAGGCTCAATGAGGAAGGACAACATTTAAATTTTACCAAAGAAAAATAGTCGTGAGATTTTTTCGCCAGGACTTTGAATATGTCATTGTCAGTGAAAGCACCAAGCGAACGGACCTAAATGAATGAAAAGGTAATTAATCAAGCTGATGAAAAGACCGTATGAAGTACCAAATTTGTTTCAGCTTCGTGGTATATCTGCATGGCTTCATTATCCTGGGGTTGTTTACCATTCAACGCGATTAAAGTTGGCTGACACAAATTAACTGCAAGCCTCAATGAAGCATCAAACAATTCGTCCGAAATATCTTTTGACTTCATTATCGGCACTAGATCATTCTTCACGATGTTTCTCCCAGTGCAGATCCGACGAACGGTAAGCTTTTCTTTGTCATCTCCATGGATTAGACGAATGAGATCACGAACACTGTCTGGATAAATAGTTAAAAAGTAACAGTCACATTAAAAAAAAGGAACATACCAAAACAGTCTGGTTCACGGAAGTAAACTCCATCTTCCAAATAGCCCAAGCTTGAGATAGTTGCCTGCACAAGTTTTTCGACCATTAGTGACTGAAAACTTCATCATATTGCGAGTAAGGATACGTGTGTTGCACTAATGTGAACATGGATAAGGTCCATTTTCAAAACTTTATTTGTAAAGCAATAAATGCGAAATGGTTGAAATGTGGGTTTACGTCTAGGTTAGAGGCAGAACAGGAATACACCGTATTTCCTCTAATCAGCGCCCCGGGGCGCTTATTTTTCAAACCCTCAAAAATCAGAAAATTTGGAATTCGATTTCGAGATTTTTGGGTGCTCAACCGAAATCTAAAAAGTGGAATCGATAGAGCTCGTGGGAGTTAAGAAAACGTATAAAACAGCTTTGCAAAATATTGCTTCTACACTGAGATCCAGACCCTCAAAGTCGGGGGGGGGGGGGGGGTGGGGCGCTTATTAGAGCGGGGCGCTTATTAGAAGAAATACGGTAACCGAACTATAACCAAAGGGTTATAGAGCGCTCACAGTTAAGGCCAGAAGTAAGACGTCGAAGTATCGGTACAAGTATGACTCGGTACACCGACTCGGTACAACGTACGACTGGGTACAACGAGTCGGTACGACCTACGACTCGGTACAACGAGTCGGTACAATTTTTACAAATTTTTATACCAAATTTAATTTTTGTATTAAATTTACTCCTTCTTGTACCATATCAACTAAACTCACCCCCGAAAATTTGCACCACTTGTTCCTGGATATGGATTGAATGGAACGAAACAGTTAACTTTCTTATTTTCACCTACCTACCTGGACACCTATTCACCTGAGGTATCCATTCTCTCCAGATATATCCATCCACCTAAATCCGTATCATCATACTACTTGGCTACTCATACCTAAGTAGGAGCATTAGGTGCCTAGGTACACTCCAGCTCCACCTAGATACCCTACAGGATACGAAACCGCTCCAAAACTAGGGTTTTTAGGACCCGGTATGGTTTGTGCTACAAATTAAATTATTATTTTAGCATTATCAAGCCGTGTTCCGGAAACCATTTTGGATAGGGTAAAAGTATGAAATTTTGTAAAATTTTAATATTTTTAGCTAAATCCAATAATCCGGATTCTGGATCCGGATACCCATTTAAAGGGCCTGACCTCTTCCTACTCGGTGGTCCCCGCCAATTCAAAAATTTTCCCTTGATCATTGGACTTCTGTACGGATTTTTCCGCTAGGTTTCTAACAAAACTAAGCCTAAAATTTGATTTCAGGCCTAGTTTGTTAGAAACGTGGCGGAAAAATCCGTACAGAAGTCCAATGATCGAGGGAAAATTTTTGAATTGGCGGGGACCACCGAGTAGGAAGAGGTCAGGCCCTTTAAGGGAGATATCAGATAGTTTTGGTCATATAAATTAGTTTGTGACTGTTATTCTAGGAAAAAATGATGTTAGCTAACACTAGGATTCGAACCTGTAACCTCAAAATTATGTATGTTATGTAAAGTAAAATTACCGCGGGTGAATTTCCTGGAAAAATAAATTCACCACTGGGTAAATTTAGTGGAGGAAGAATTTACCGTAGGGTAATTTACTGCTACCTGCCTGGATAACAACTGTAAGATAAGAACTGAGAACGAAACGTCTCGGAGGACGAAAAAACTAACACCGGTCTCCAGAGGGGAAGAATCTAGAAAACGGACTTTAGGTACAAGGGACTCTCGATACAGCAGACCTTATAGCCGGTCTCCAGGCGGGGATGGGAAAAGTATCCTATTTAGGATACATTAAATGTCCTTAAATATCCAAGTAACCTAATTAGGATAGACATATATACCCTAATTTGGATATTTTAGGGATACCGGAATATCCAAAATTGTCATACTTTTGTAATTAATAAGATACTTTTCTTATCCCTGTCTCCAGGCGCTCCGTTGTATCGAGACGTTACTATAGTTGGTTTCTCTTATAAAGCCAAAAAATCACACTGGTTAGCATTGAAAATTAGCAAGATTCCCTGGTAAGTAATGCATTTTCTAACTTCATATACTGGTTTGAATGATTTCAGACATGCTCGATACTGTCCTCTGCCAAAAATAATAATAAACGAGCACAAGACGAGATGAGCACATGAGCACATAACAAGATCATGGTCCACAAGATTAGGCACAAGAAGCAGTAAATTTAATACAAAAAAATTGGTATAAAATTGTACCGACTCGTTGTACCGAGTCGAAGGTTGTACCGACTCGTTGTACCCAGTTGTACGTTGTACCGAGTCGGTGTACCGAGTCGTACTTGTACCGACTCGTTGTACCGAATCATTTGTTGTACCGAGTCGTTGCTATACCGTGATTTAGTTTGTTCTCAAGGTGTATTACTTCGTGCCCACAATATAATAACTGATAGTCGGTCAGAAAAATTTAGAATTAGACTACCGACTTCCTACCTTCACTGAGAGCGTGAGGAAAAGATGCTTTATAACTTGCTTCGCCACACCTTCATGAATCGGAAACCAGAGGCTGTGTGACTGTATGTGACAGATTTAATCGAAAGATTTACTTGTCAAAATTTAAAAAAGCAAGATTCAAATTTATTTCTTGGGTCAACTTTCTAATGTCTTACAGCGAAACTTAAAAAGCTACGGTCATTGGCAAAACGATTTTCCGTCCTTAAATTTGTTTTTCGGTTTGCGTCACAGATTTGCGAATTGATCTCCTTCATTTTTCACTGTACGTTTCAACGGGATTCTAAGTCTATACAATTTAGGTGAAAATGTTCTCCCAAGCTGGTCGTCTGTCATTGCAACCCGTGGCTTCAGTGGGCGCTGCTCAACTTAGGGGTTTTGCTACTCTGAAGGACATCAGGTTGGTGTAGATCAATAAGGCATCATAAAAGTAGAAATATCCAATATTCTTTAGCA
This sequence comes from Ditylenchus dipsaci, assembly GCA_004194705.1. Lineage (NCBI taxonomy): Eukaryota > Metazoa > Nematoda > Chromadorea > Rhabditida > Anguinidae > Ditylenchus > Ditylenchus dipsaci. The sequence goes on from SADC01001180.1 coordinate 38,282, forward strand.
TTCGCCTCAAGTCGGTCAAGAATATCCAGAAGATCACCAAGTCCATGAAAATGGTAAATGTTTGATGTGATCTTTTTATAAGTTTCATGTTCTTCAGGTTGCCGCCGCCAAATATGCCAAAGCCGAAAGAGAACTTCGCGGGGCTCGTGTCTATGGTTTGGGCGCTCAAACTTTCTTTGATAACCTGGGGCTGGGCGCGACGGTTACTATTCCGGCTGATGATCAAACTGCAAAGAGTACCAAGAAATTGCTTGTCTTGATTACTAGTGATCGTGGTCTTTGTGGTGCGTTCGTTTACATGTTTTGGCAACGAAAAAATATTTAGCCGTGATTATTTAGGAGCAGTGCACACGTCGATAGCCAAGGTTTGTTTTCTATCTTCCTACAGCTTTCCCTTTACCACTTTCCAATTTAGGAAGCGAAGAATATCGTTGCCAATAAGCCTGCAGATGTGGAGTACAAAATTGTGTGCATCGGTGATAAGAGTAAAGCCGTTCTTCAGCGTGTGTATCCTCAGCAAATTTTGATGTCTGCTAACGATATCGGAAAAGCTCCTCCTACTTTCGAAGGTTTGCGGGAGACATTTTTAAACCTTTTCATTATTTAATTTTGTAGATGCTTCCATTGTGGCCGGCAAAATTCTGAATTCTGGATACCACTTTGATGAGGTAAGCTATTAGCTGTTTAGTTATGAGTAATTATTTTTTTAAATTTGCAGGGCACTATCATTTTCAACCGATTCAAGACTGTCGTGAGGTTGCTTTCTGATTTTTTAGTTTAATGATCCGTTTTAATTGTATTTTGCTTTTAGCTATCAAACCTCGAAATTGCCTATTGTTTTGTTGGACACCATCAAGAAAAATGAGAAGCTTTACACTTATGATTCAGTCGACGATGAGGTGCTAACTTCCTATGTCGAATATTCACTTGCTCAGCTTCTCTACTACGCTATGAAAGAAAGTTCGACCAGCGAGCAGTCTTCTCGAATGGTAATTTTGCAACTCAGATTTGAATCTAAAAAATTTATCTTGCAGACTGCTATGGATGGTGCCAGCAAAAACGCCGGTGAAATGATTGACAAACTGACCATGCAGTTCAACCGAACTCGACAGGCAGTGATCACTCGTGAATTGATCGAAATCATCTCCGGAGCCGCCTGTGTCTAGAATGCGTCCTTAAAGATCTTCTCCGTATAATAGGAATAGCATTGTTGTCTTGATACCGATATGTGTGGAATATGACAGATAATAAATAAAGTGGTTGTTTGCATAATCTCCAATCAATCTTGTCGACTTTTTAAAAATGATAAGGGGAGATAAGTGTTTGGTTGTTCCAGTCATTACACATTCTGAGAAAAAAAGGTCGCTGATTGTATTTTTAAAATTTTCTCAATAGTAAGACCAGAGTAAGATACGTGCATTTTTCATTTTCGGTTGCATACGACTAAGATCTGAATATGGTGACCGTTTCTAAAGAGGAGGATATTAGAAAGTTGGAAATGGCGGCTGAGATTATCATGGTAAAGTATAATTTTATTTCTATGCGTAAGGTGGGACTTTTGAGGCGCCACCCAACCAAGTAAGTGCAGAGCACAGAAAGGAAGCGGAGAATTATTTTCTTGAAATTGAAAGAGAGTACACTACCATTTGCCATATGCCGAGAAATATTGGGTTTGACTAAATTACAAAATTAATTTTTTCGCTTAACGGTTGTTTTTCTTGCAGAATCCACCCAAACCACTTTGTTATGTTCGAAATTTCACAGATTCTCGCTCACAGGTTAAAACTTGTTAAACACACGTTTTGTCTGAAAACAGATTTTAAGCTTGCTAAAGCAGTGGAATGCATACCAGGAAGAGGATGTGAGAAACATCTGTACCTATTTATTAAATTTCCCCATCCACCGTCAAGGGTATGTGAAATGATCCGAATTATCTTTAAACAGGCATTTGTTTTTAGCCTACCTAATTTCGTGATCTCGGAGATAGTGCGTACAGCGGCCATTTTGCTGAAAAGAGCTTGTGTTAGTTTAGAGAGTTTGGATGCCTTATTTTTGGCCAAGATTGAAGAGTTAATCAGATCCGAAAATGAGCAATGGGTAGGTTTTCAGTGAATTAGTGCACAGAATTTTTTTATGCGGTTTGGTTGTAGCAAGCTCTGGGTCTACAAATAATTGAGACTATAACAAGCGAGTTCCAAACTGCTTGGCGATCTTCGAACATCTCTATTACGTGGGATTTCCACATTCAAGCTAAAAAACATTTCGAGGTATTGTTTTTTCATTTTAAAAATTACAGGTGTCTGAGATTTTTGGCCACTTCAAGCAGTCATAATTTTTTTTAATCCATATTTTTTGCTTCTATAAATTCAGAACGACTCAGAATTTCGTTTGGTATATAATGTCAAAACACCATTTTGCTTGGTCCCTTGTGGTTTGGGTTGTACCTATCCAGAGGCCATTAACAGACTAGGACTAAAACCGAGAGGGACCGAGCGAAAATCGCGTTTTTCACAATATTTACTAAAAAATTCTTTGCAATTCTCAGTCGTTCTGCGTTTTCAGAATTCAGAAATGTTGACTAGAGAAAAAGTTTCGGCTGTCTGAAATTGGACAAAAGTCTTGGGACACGCTGTGAAATGAACGACCATCAACTGACAATAGATTCAACTGACAATAGTCAACTGACAATAGGTTCAACTGACAATAGTCAACTGACAATAGGTTCAACTGACAATAGTGAACTGACAATAGATTCAACTGACAATAGTCAACTGACAATAGATTCAACTGACAATAGTCAACTGACAATATATTCAATTAACAATAATCAACTGACAATAGATTTAACTGAATTACTTTAGTAAAAAGTACCCAAATTTATTTCCCAGACCCCGAAAAATGTGTGCAAACTCTTTATTAGTCACAACTTCCGTCGTTGGCCTACCCCTAAGCCTAAGGGCTAAGCCTAAACTTGTTGTTTGCAAGGGTAATTACAACCTTTTTTTAAAAGGTCGGATTGTTGGGGGGGGGGAGTATTCGCTACTAGCGACTTTGTTTGAATTGTCACGGAAAAAATAAAGTTCACTGTGTGGTGGCTAATTATGTTAAATTAATTTTTCTATTGTCAGTCGGCAACTATTAGTTTAATCTATTGTCAGTTGACTATTGTCAGTTGAATCTATTGTCAGTTGACTATTGTCAGTTGAACCTATTGTCAGTTGAACCTATTGTCAGTTGATAGTTTACCCTGTGAAATATTAGCGGAAAAGCAAACCTTTTCAGAATGCCTTACTGAAAAGCTTTTTACAATTGTCTTTGTCTACATTGTCCCAGTTGCTCTCCCATGATCTCTCTTCTCCCATTCATGTAAGCTGCTAGCAAGCTTTAGATTAATATTTTTTAACGTTGAAATTTTCAGTTAAAAATATGTGATAACTTTTTACGGGTCGCTATTATTGTCTTATCCTGGAACTTTTCTCCAAAACTGGTGACTATTCGATTGAGGGTGCTGATCTCGGTGCTGAAGACTAGTAGTTTTCGGTTAGCGATTAATTTTAGAGGTTTTCGTTTTAAAAACAAGTGTTTTAGACCACCGAAAGAGTGGCGAGACTTCTTCCAAGACACATCTATCATCAATTTTTTCGTCGAGGTCGGCTCTTTTTTAGAGGACTGATCAAAATCATTTTAAAAACTTAAGCTTCACAAAAGAGTTCGCAGGAACGAGGATCTCAGTCTCAACTCTCTAAACTGTCTTTCACAGTTAGCCAGTGTAATGGGCGATGTGCTGGCCCCAGCAATAGATGATTCTCCCATACTTGGCGCTTCACTAGCTACTGGAGATCACAAAATACACGACATTTATGTGCAAACTTTTGCTAGTCACTTGGTTGATCTTTTTGCTCAGTGAGTTTCTATTGTATTTGATTCTAAAGGCAAACCCTATATTTATTGGCGATTTTTTTTTTAAATATTTATGAACCAGATATACAGTTGGAATTTTAGTGAAATGCATGAGCATGAAATGTTGCCGCTGTCTGTAGTAGTGTAGTAAGTCAATTTACTAAATTAAGTATGGCCAGTTACCCTATTCCTCTAAAAAGCCCACACCCACGACTTCGAGGGCCACCCAATAATTTGGGCTTTAGGTTAGGAGTGTAGGCTTGGATTTAGCCTCAAGATTTTTCCATTGCTAGCAAGGGCATTTGTACAATTTTGTCAAAAATAGTGGTTTAGGTAACATCCAAAAATTTTGGAGGGCATAGGGTATATTCCAGTAGATTTTTAGAGAGGGGTATATTCCAGTAGCGCCCAAAACTTTATTTCTGATCTCACATTTTTCAGCAACTCTTCACATACCATCCGATCATTGTTTTCAAGCGTTTTCCGGCCCCACTAATTTCACGTTTTGTGGAATTTGTCTCTCAAACCATTTTGAAGCTTACTGGCCCTGCAATGGGATTCAATTCTCAGGTGGAAATATTTTTTACACTTATTTTTAGTTAATTTTTCGGATTTAGCAGGAAAGTGAGGCCTACCACGAAGCTCTTCACAATTTGTATGCTAGAAATTTCTCTATTGATTGAAAAAATAATTTTTTTTAATATTAGTTATCAAGTGTGGCGCAACATTCTTCGATCTTCAAACTTGTTCTTGCCAGAAGTTGCCGCCTTAATCATTTGTGAAAACGAAAAAATTATTGAGGAATTTTTGAAAACAGTGCTGTCTGCCCCGTATGGAAACAGACAAATGGTGGGATTTTTTAATTTGTTTGCTTCGACTACTATTATTACAACTATTACTAGATATCCGATAAAGAAATTATCGAAGAGAATGAAGAAGAGGAGGACGACAGAGAAGTTTTCTCCGATCTGTTGTGCGACATGGGCTTTTTCATTCTCAAGTCATTGCACAAATTTATGGATTTTGCTATTAGGTTAGATTTTTTTCATTAGTAAACACCGAAAATCTAAGCTGTAAATTTTGGAATTTCGGCACCGCACACCGAACAAAAAAGTTTCAGCTTCGGAACCGCACCGGGCACCGGCGGTGCGAGATCTCAGTTTATTTTTAATGATGCCGCTGCCGCACCGGACATTTTTGTGTATTTAAAAAAAAATTATCAATAGAATTTCGACCTTTTTTAAGCCAAGCTGCAAATATAAACAATGTTTTCAACATGGCTCTAGGTAAATTTATCCACAGTAATTTGGCACACAGTAAATTCACCCACGGTAAATTCGCCCACAGGTAAATTCGCCCACACGTAAATTCGCCCACAATTTTTTTATTACTTAGGTACAAATAAACCATGCTATCCAAACCGAAATTTCGTGCTGAAAACCAGAAATCAGAATCACATTACTCTGGGAAGATAACCATTCCAAAGTAGTTGACTCCAAAATTTCGGGAGTTGTTCTGAATAGGCATGCAAATTATGCTATATTTATTAAAAGTAGGGGCTTGAAACGATTTGTGAAGAGCAAACCTGGTTTTGACTAATTAACACGTTCGAACACATAGAGTCCCCCATCCTCAAGGTTGACGTCCAGCTGGATAACTTGAATACTGCCTGAAAATTTAGCTACAAAAAAACCAACTTTTAACTTTCACTAGCGTACTCAAGGCACCATTTTACGATAACATAGAACTGTTTTTTCTGCTCAATCACAATGATTCCCCTTTGGGGTCCACCACTTTGGAGTGGGTACCTTTCCAGAGTATTGAGATTCTGGTTAATGAAAACAGGATTTCACCTTTTTGAGATAATATTTAAAAATTGGCCGTAGAATTGTGAAAAATGGCCGTAAAATATTTAATGTTGGCCATGGGAAACATGGGAACCAGTGTTGTGCGTTTGGCTCATTTGCGAGCCAGTGGCTCTGGTCCCTTTGAGAGGACGCGAGCTGCTCGCTCGCCAAATAGCTATGTCCGCGAGCCATATGGCTGCCAAGTTAAAAAACAAAGTGACAAGAGTTTCTTAGCTCGCGAGCCATTTGGCTCGCATCTATAATAAGCGTATGGTTCGGCTCGCGGAAAATGTTGTTTGCTGAAATAAAGCCTAAATCTAGTTTATTTTTTCATTTTTTTCAATTTTTTGACTGAATTTTTGCAAATATTGAGCTAGTAACACTTTATTTCTCCTTTAATTTGTCTTTAACAATAATTGACGTTCAAAACTCACATAAAAGCGCGAGCCGAAGCATTTGTTTTGTTTGCGAGCCAAATGGTTCGCGATACAAATGGCTCGTATTGTTTTGGCTCGCGTTCGGCTCGCTTTAAAAAAAACAAGTACGCGAGCCAATTGGCTCGCATATATAAAAAAAGGCTAGCCATATGGCTCGAACCATTTGGCTCGCTAGGACGTGCGATTTTAGGTCTTTCGTTTGGCTCGCGCGAGCCAAATGGACAACACTGATGGGAACTCGCAGTCAAACTTCCAATTCCGCTCGAGAAAAAAACATTCAAATTCAATTTTTTTGAAATTCAAATGATTTTCGTCTCTAGCGGAATTGAAGTTTGAGGGCAGTTCCATAAGCAAATCGAACATGCTGAACACGAATCCGGTGTTGAAAATTGGGGTTTCTCCAGCGGAATATGAGTTTTACGTCAAAATTGATTTAAAATTTTTTTGAGAGTCTTGCTAAACACTCTCAAAGCCTCTTTTTACCCTATTTCAAAGCTTTTTCTGGTGCGGTTTTTCTTGCTCTGTCAAATGTTATACATCGATAACTAAAAAAATGGCGTTATCACACTTTTTTTGCGCTCTTAAATATCAACGGCTTGAGTTCAGAATCCCCCCACGGGGAATGATCAGGTGGAGGAGATAACTTCATATTCGTGTTTCTCGACTCCGATTTCATGAGAAAGCCGCGCGTTTTTTTGGTTCTGAGAAAAAAAAAATTTTTTCGAACCACAGGGGGGGTATCATGGTTTTTTAGTCAAAATTTGAAAAAATTTAAATTGGCGCCTTTTGAATTGAAAAGGGAATAAGGGCTGTATTGGGAGGGGAAGGGAATAAAAGGGGGCCACTGATCACACAGGGGCCACTAACAAGAAGATGTTGAACATAGTTTTGAATACTGGGGCCTACCGCATAAATAAACTCTGGTATGCATGCTTTTTCATGCATCCAGAGTCACTTTCGAGTGATTTGTGTCTAAGGTATGTGGGTGTGCGCATCTCAACTCCAAGCACCCAAGCCCCCTGCGCCCCCGAAGGGCACTTACCTTAGACATGATTCCGAGAAGTACTCTTGACCATAAAATGCATATAGAGTCTTTTTTTGCCACGGCCCAGTTGAAAAACATGGTGAGGCAGGCGAAGAATACAAAAATTTTGAATTTTTAACGTTCTGCCATAAAAGTGGCCCCCTTTTATTCCCTTCCCCTCCCAATACAGCCCTTATTCCCTTTTAAATTCAAAAGGCGCCAATTTAAATTTTTCAAATGTTGACTAAAAAACCATGATACCCCCCCTGTGGTTCGAAAAATTTTTTTTTCTCAGAACCAAAAAAACGCGCGGCTTTCTCATGAAATCGGAGTCGAGAAACACGAATATGAAGTTATCTCCTCCACCTGATCATTCCCCGTGGGGGGGGGGGGGGGATTCGTCACTGCAACCATATCAACAACGTTTTCGAAAACTGACACGATTATTTCTATGAACTAAAATTTTCACATATAATTGTTTAATAATTGCTATATATAGACAGGTTGAATTTATGGCAAAAATTCAGTATTTTAGGGCCTCATTCAGAAAAATTCCACCGAATTTGGTGTCAACCACGTCGGAATGGGTGCTTACCCAGGTACTAATTGCAAATTGAGATTCTAGATAGTCAAAACAGCATTTTGGCCGCAACACACCGTGCTCAGCACATGATTTTGGGTTGAATAATGGAGTTTGTTCAGCATTAGGATAGATAAAAAAAATTTCGGGCCAATTGACATGTAGATCAATTGTGCTAGAACCAGCCTGAGTTTATGGCTAAAATCTAATAGTTTATGGCCAAAATCCAACAATTTTTGGCCGAAATTCAGTATTTTTTGACCTAATTTGAGTTTATGGCCAGAATTTAAAAGTTTACGGCCAAAATTCAAAAGTTTACCGCCGAAATTCAAAAGTTTACGGCCAAATTCAGTATTTTACGGCAGCTCGAGTTTACGGCCAAAATTAAATATTTTACGGCCATTTGCACAATTCTACGGCCAATTTTAAATACCACTTTTTTTTTATTCCGAAATTATTTTTTAATGATTTATATGTATTAAGAATAAATGATCAAAAATAACACACCAGACAAGGGAATCAAACCTGAGACCGATATTCACCGCACTAAGCTTTTATGCCACTGAGCTACCTGGGTCTCTTGTAAATTGAGTTTTTTTATTAATATATTCCAACAACACATAATTCAAAAAGTATTTTTGGAGTAAAAATAAGTGTCCCGCGCGCATTTGAATGTGCCAAATTCCCATTGTCATCAACAAGTATGGTCCTTTAACAAACAGTTTTCAGCTCGCAATTTCGGGTTGGATAGAATGGTTTATTTGTTCCTAAGAAAAAAAAAATTGTGGGCGAATTCACCTGAAGGCGAATATACCTGTGGGCTAATTTACCGTGGGCAAATTTACTGTGGGCGAATTTACCGTTTCCCTTTCAAGATTGTAGTGCTGTTTTTAGGCGAAGTATATTTCAGATAGGTCTTGCCAGATTTGATAAATACCACTTGCCGGCGCGCACCGGTTCGGCACCGATTTCTAAAACTACGGCATCTGGCACCAGTCTTCAAGTTTTTGGCACCGATGCCATTTACATCACTGCTAGGCATACGCCATTTTCTGCAATAGGCCGACATATCGGTTTATTTTTAATTTCACGTTGTGTTAATCTATCAGAAAAATATCGATTTTTTTTTATTTTTTTCACCCAAAAGTTAGATCTCTATTGTAAACCTAAAATAATGTATTATTGTAAAAAAATTTGAGCAAAACCGTGAGAGTCGAAAAAAATCTAGGATAAAATTTGTCTTGCTGTTTCGATATGAGACTCTCACCTTCTAAATTTAACTAAATACAACACTGAAGAAATCACATTATAGAATTCTCAACGGATACATTCGCCAATTCCGACAAATTTCAAGCTCTGTGACAATCGAGGAGGTCAGAAGATGGCAAGAAGATATGTGAGTGGAGTTTTTTTATTTATGTTATGGAAAGCCAAACAAAAATTGTTTTAATAGCTCCTCTTGCTCTATTAACTCCCCCCCTCAACTTTGGAGACCTATGTCTCAGCCCACAGAAAATATTTTGCAAAGCTGCTTTATGCATCTTCTTAATTCCCACGTGCTCCCGATTCCACTTTTCAGATTTCGGTTGAGCACTTGAAAATCTAGAAATCATATTTAAAATTCTCCAATATTCAAGCACCGAAATGGTCAGAAATTGTTGACACACCTTGTACTTTATTTTCTTGCAGGCATTGGCTCTTCTTGTTGATTGGTCATCAGTTACAACAAAGCAGTTTTGATTGTATGGTCTTTGATTCTTACAAGGCAACCGATCGAACTGCACGATTTGATTCAAAAATTCTGACAATGCCATCTTGTAGAGCATATTCGATTTACTAAATAGAATTTCAATATTTTTTGCTAACAGACAAAAAAATAGAATCTGGAAACTCAAGAAACATCGAGCTTTGTAATTTTGCCACAAACCGCCTTGGTCCACCATGTGGATTTTTCAAAACAATCTACCCTTGATATGGTGACACCCACAAAGTTCGATCCTCAGTAATGTCTGAGACTATTTTACACCCACATGTGGAAAACAGTGTTGGACCCAGTTGAGGATCGAACCTTTGCGGTTTCACTGCATTGAAGCTTGACTATAGAAAATACGTTTTTAACACGGGAACGGCTGTACGTCCTGATGGTATGTCCTTGTGCAGAATTTCACGCTGAGCACGATAGTGAAAAAAAGTTGAAAAAAAAAGTAACTCTACGGTGGTCAGTGTCCTTTGTGAACCGTCAATGCCACGATTTTTGCCTATGCCACTTCAAAGAGGTAAAACATGCCACTGTTTTTATATATTTATTATATTTCATGTGCAAAAGAAAGCGCGGATTGTGAGCTTTCAAATGATATATCGTTGAGGTATTTACGACAGTCGAGTGAAAAAGCTTTACCTTGAAGAAATGATTGTTTTTATTTTCAAAAACGTTGTTCATACAAAAATATGTACAAAAAAGTGTGGAAACGCCGTTTTTTAGTTAGTGGTTGGTACTTTTCAACAGAGCAAGAAAAACTACACCAGATAGTGCTTTAAAGTAATCTGCAACCAGGCTTTTTGACTGTTTAGCAAACGTTCAAAAGTATATACCAAAAGGCATCTTGACCTGAAAGTTCAATTTCGCTACATAAATCTGTAATTCTGACACCTGATTCGTGTTCAGCATGGTCGGTTTACTTAAGAAACTGTCCTCTGGTTAATGCTATTTTAGTCTATTGTGACATGTTTCTCCAGTTTCTGGATTCGATTTTTTTGCCTATTATCAAAAAATATTGAAACTCCAATGAGTAAATCTACTATGCTCTACAAGATGGCATTGTCAAAAATTTTTGACCCGAATAGTACAGTATGATTGGTTCCCTTGTTAGAAAAAAAGCATTGAGTACCTTCAGGTATTTCCAACCTTCCCGACGAGTTTGCCACAATGTGCCTGGATGGATACAAGTCAGGAGAGTATGTCAGAATCAACAATGAGCAATTTTTCTCACAGTGTTTGACACAACCACTTGATGAAACTGTACTGGATCAAAAAATAGATCCTGTCACCTTGTAAGTTGGCACAACCTTAATTTTCTTATCAAAGAAATATTGTAGATTGAGTGGTCACATAATTTCTTGGGTTGTTCTCGAGTACAATGCTCTTCAACACTATGGACCAGATGCAGCTCTTATTAGTCCAGAGCTTTGCCGCACAACACTTTGGTATTTTTTACAAATTTGCTATCAACAATTTTGGAGACTTTTGTGACTATAATCTTTTTTGTCCTTCGAATATCTGTTTTAAAAAGGGTGCGTAGGCATTGGGTTAAAAGGGCAGTTAAAAGGGCGTGCGAACTGTCCACTTGGTTACTTTTGAGTAGAGTTGTCGAGCCTTCGAAATTTTCGAGCCTTCGGCTTGGTTCGAAGCTCGAAAAAAATCGAACTTTCGAGCCGAAAGTTCGATTTCGAGCCTTCGGCTCGACAACCCTACTTTTGAGTATAAATATCTATTTTCATGAAATTTATTTTATTTCAATCCACACTGGCAGTAAAAATTTTTCAGGAATCTGAATCCGTCAACAGAATTCCAAAAAAATTAGTTGTGGAGATATGAACTGAAGTTGAAAAAAGTCGAAAAAGGTGTATTTTTGAACTTTACCTCATATCTCGACAACCAAATTTTTTTAATTTTTTTTTTGAATTTCTGTTAACGGATTCGGATTCCTGAGGAATTAGCTGATGGCGCGGATTAGAATAAAAAAATCACATTTTAATAGCTACTTATACTCAAAAGTAATCAAGCGGACAGTTCGCACCGGTGCGAACTGTTCTATGTCCGGCGTTTGGCCTCTTTTGTAACATTTTTGGCGTTCTGCCCTGTAATGCCCGTAGTCACTGAGGTATTATTTTGTCGAATCGAAATGTCAAAACAGATATTTGAAGGACTGCCTACGAAAAAAGTGGTGACCGCAGAATATTCCCTAAAATTCTTGCACTTCTCGTAATTTCAATTTTTAGGTTATTTGGCCTAATTATGGTATCGTTTTCACATTCTCTTACTTGAATTTTTACAAAAAATAATTTCTAATTAAAGATTTCCCTCACTCCTCGCGAGTCACTCGACGATTCAGAAGTGGATGGACAGAGTGAGATGGCCAAACTTCTTCCCTGCATACCGACAACTGGGCTTCTGTCGTCTCAGATCGTAGAGTTGTCTTTGAGCAAGATATTCGCCACACTCACCAAAATGTCGGGAGAGGAAAAGTAGTGGTTTACTCATTTCCTACAGAGTATAACATTCATAAATTTTAGACTCTGCAAGGACGCCATCCATTTGATCATCAACTTTGCTGAATACAGAGCTGAAACCTTGGCTGAGAGTGACCACCTGTACAACCTGCTTTCGCATATTAATCTGGAAAATTTGCCTTCTCGAAGATCTCTCATCAAGTCACTAGTCATTATTGGTTCTGTAGTCAATTCGGATGTGATTAGGCAGAAAATGTACTCAACGGTAACTTTTTTTTAAAGGACCTTGATTTTTGCGCGCAGTGGCATGGGCAAAATTTGAATTGGCGAGGAAAAGTTCTCTTTCGTTTCGCACTATACTCTTCGGAGTCTTTCGAAATAAGTCCAAAGATTACACTGCTAGACGAAAGAGAACTGTCCCCCACCAATTCAAATTTTGCACATGCCACTGCGCGCGAAAACCCTGGTCCCTTAACCTAAAAAATATCTTTTGTATGTTCAACTATTTTTAGATACTAGAACCATTGGCTGTGAAATTTGACAGTTTATGCCGAGAAAATTCTTCCAAGGGAATATTGATACACAGCTGGCAGATTTATTGGAGGTTCGGTGTTAAAAAATAAGATGGTTAGGATAATCTACAGGACTTAGAGCTACAGGCAAAAATTGCTGCATGAAAAATTAAAAAATTAGCAACTACACTCGGGTACCGACACGAAACCTAACGTACACATTTCAAAAGGTAACCTTTTATGACTTTGGTGGGGCTCTTGCGATTCCTGACATGACAGACCATATTTTCAAAAATGGTGTCTTTATGTCTCGAACCGCGGGTTTTATTGGGACAATACTTTTTTTGGCGCAAAAACACTTTTTTTTTGGCGCAAATCCACTTTTTTTTTGGCGCAAATATTTGTTTTGTGTAATTAGATTGAAAATTTTCAACTTTTTCAAAAAGTTTTACTATCATCATGTAGCCCTGCTCTTCTAGTTTCTGATAAGGTATCATTTATTGCATTTTCTTTGAAAAAAGTGGTACAAAAAGGTAAAAGTATGAACCAAATTGTTACTCTAATTTGGTTCATACTTTTACCTTTTTGTACGACATTTTTTAAAGATAATGCAATAAATGATACCTCATCAGAAACTAGAAGAGCAGAGCTACATGATGATGTTGAAACTTTAGAAAAAAATCAAAAATTTTCAATCTAATTACACAAAACAAAAATTTGCGCCAAAAAAGTGGATTTGCGCCAAAAAAAAGTGTTTTTGCGCCAAAAAAAAAGTATTGTCCGCTTTATTGGTAAATCTGTGGTCACTTACAAAAAAGAACCAGTAAAATCAAAATCCATGTGATCCTTCAGAAAAGGACAAACCAAAGACAACTGGCAAGATTCTTTAAAAAATCGGGGTGAAAAAGTGTCGGACTCAGCAAACTATAACGGCCATGTTCCAGAATGGGTACCATTTTTTGCCTTGGTCCCCCTGTTGTTTTAACGATTTTTTTCGAACAGTGTTTATTTTAAAATATTTTTGTGCTATTTTATGATTTAGCAAAATGGTACGCAAGCATCTTATTGAATCGAAAGAAGTTATCATTTGTTATTATTTATTCCACATCATTGTTGGTGTTGTAGATGGAAAAAAAATTTTAATAAAAAAATGGTGAAAAACAACAGGGGGACCAAGGCAAAAAATGGTACCTATCATAGTTGTGCATCTCCGAAAAACCACCACCGCCGCCACCGCCGGCGGCACTTTTTATTTCGCCGCCGCCGCCGGCGCTGCCATCGCCGCCACCGCCGCCGCCAGCTAACGCTTCACTGTCTAAAAAATTTTTCTGTTTAATTTATGTTTGTCATAGAATAAAATTTTTGCAAGAGAACAGTAAAAATCTAAATTATGTCATTTTATCATATTTTCGTAAGATGACCATTCAAAACAAGCATTGTTTTTGTACTTTGTAATTGGTGGTGCCGCCACCGCCGCCACCGCCGCCGCCACATCGCCGCCACCGCCGCCGCCGCAGCCTAATTACTCCGCCGCACCGCCACCGCCGCCGCCGACCTCATTTTCAGTCGCCGGCGCCACCGCCACCGCCGGCGGCACCTAATATTTTGCCGCCGCCGCCTGGCGGCGCCGCCGGCGGCGGCGATCCAACTATGGTACCTATTGTGGAATAAGGCCACTAAAACTGTCGAAAAAATTACAATTGGCGAAGACCTCAGTTTAAAAAAAACGAGAAAAAAATGGTAACGCCACTATTCCTATTCGTAAAACCCTAAGTGCATCCCCTCCTCCCAAAGAGTATGAGTTCTCTAAGCGTATACCACCAAAGAGTACGAGTTCTCTAACCAAATTTCTGTTAGAGAAAATTATACTCTTTGGTGGAGGGTGCACTCGGTGTGCTGTCATTCCTAGCGAGCCTCAATAATAAATAGTTTTATGATAACTTTGCTGTTGAATTCCATCTTAACCTTTTGTCTAATTTTTGACAAAATTCCTCAAAATAACTTTGCCCTTTTAGTGCTTCACTGGTATTGCGGATGCCAGTCAAAGTGATGCTGCCCTTATTTTATTCCGTAAGCTCAAATCACTTATTTTTACGCTGTAAATCCAAATTTAAAAAAAAATCAGGCTTTCTGCAGCCAATCTTCAACCAATGCCCAAATCTGATGATTCAGCGTCCTGAGTCTCAATTGCTGGTTAACTCTATTCTGGAATTCTTCAAAACAGTCACCGATGTTTTGTTCTTTTATGTGGAGTCATCAGAAGAGTGTGAAATATTCCATCGCGAGCTTTTGAGGGTCATTTTTTTTTACTCAAACAAAAATTTACGGAGAAAAATACAATCTTTTACAGTTAGTAGAGGCCTATCGACAAACCCAACTGGTCAAATACCACTCGGTCAGCTTTGCTGCAGACGAGGAGGACAACAAAACCCTGGATCTGTGCACACTAATCGAAATACTGTGCCATTCTGTCTCCAAAACCTTTATGCCAACATTCGACGGGGCGGAAGCGTGGTAAACAGTGCTAAAATTGCTTTACTAGGTAAATTTAAACCGAAATTTCACTCTTGACTAATTTGTTTGTTAGTATTGCTTTTTTCTAAATTTTATTGTAATTCAAGGTCTTGAAATAATCCTACCGCTGATGAACGAGAATTTATTGAAAATCCAACACTGTGCTCATCATTTTTCCGACTGTTGTTGTTTGTCTCGGATCTGGCGCCAAATGCAATGACAGAGATTGGTGACAACATGATGCTTGGCTTTTTGCAGGTAGGAAAAAGAAAAAGATAAGATGACTCTTGATGCAACGACACCTCGAAAATTCGGGACGCAATCAACTTGACAACGAAAAAAAATCGGCAACGCAAAAGACTTGTCAAACGGCAGAACTCGCCAACGCGAAAACTCGCCCACGTAAAAGACTCGCCAGTAGCAAAACTCGCCGACGGCAAACTCGTCAACACAAAAATTCGATTAAACAACCCCCTATGGCCGGTCTCAAAGGGAGAAGCCAAATCGAGTTTTTTGTCGACGAGTTTTCATTGATGGGATTTCACGTTGGCGAGTCTTTTACGTTGCCCAGTTATGGCCAGGATTGGTTAAGCGCCGGGGAGTAGAAATGGAAATAGAGCTGTAAATCGTTCAAACCGAATTTTCTTTGAACAGTGTTATACATAAGAAGAAAGCTGGTTAAATTCTGACCTGATAAGACGGTGATCAAAACAGCAGTTTGATATCAAAAAATTTGAGTAAAAGAGTGTTGAACATGCCCGGCGCTTAATTTTCGATTTTTTACCCAAAAATTAAGCGCCGGGCATGTTTGAAGCACTTTCACTCAAATTTTCTGATATCAAACTACTGTTTTGATCACCGTCTTATCAGGTCAGAACTTTCCTTTTATGTATATCACTGTTAAAAAAATTCGATTTGAACGACTTACATATCTAGTTCTATTTATACTCCTCGGCCCCTTAAAGGGGCATGCCCGTGCCCGACACGGAGAAAAGGCGGGGACCAGCACTTTTTTCTTTCTCGATCAAGTTTTACATGCATACGCATTCAGATTTTTTGAGTTTTCTGCCTAGTTTTTAAAAGTAGTATAAGGTCATTAATATCAGATTTGACGCAAAACGAGTGAAAAATAGAACGATTAAAAAAAATTGCTGGTCCCCGCCTTAACTTTTTGAAAACGCACGGGCATGCCCCTTTGAACAATCCCGGTTTTGGCATTGGCGATTTTTTAGCGTTGGCGTTGGCGAGTTGGTTGCGTCCCGCAAATTCTCTACCCCTTAAGGTCCAAGACCTTTTTGAATTTTTAAAATCTTTTGCCACCGGTTTTTGGTCATTTTTCTACGAAAAAGACTAGACCAAAAGACATTAAAAAAAAGTTAAAAAATTGTCGGACCCTCAAGCTAAGTCCCCAATGAGTGAGCGATTTTTTTTGACTTGTTTAGGCGGGAACGGCTGTAGATTTTTTTCTCGGCCGAACTTTCTTTTCTGTTGGTACCATTTTGTAGCTGAGATTCAGGGCTACAAAATAAAATTTTTTCCAGCCACATATCGCTGAAAAAGTCTTGATAAAAATGCGTCTATTTGCACTCTACATCGCACTAAATGAGTGCAATGTGGAGTGCGATGTAGAGTGCAAATAAACGCATTTTTATCGAAAAAATTTCAGCGATATGTGGCTGAAATTTTTTTTATTGCGTAGCCCTGCATCTCAGCTACAAAATGGTACCAACAGAAAAAAAGTTCGGCCGAGAAAAAAATCTACTATCAATATTTCTGTTAAAGAGCCATTGCCACCTGTTTTGAATTGTCCCCCGCCAGTTCAATTTTTTTACCTAATCATTCAACTTCTGTACAGATTTTGCAGCTTGGTTTCTAACAAAGCCTAGAATTTAATTTTAGGTACAGTTTTGTTAGAAACCAAGTTGAAAAATCCGTACACAAGTTCAATGATTAGGAAAAAAATTTGAATTGGCGGGGGACAACCGTTGTCGGAGACGGCAATTGCCCTTTAAAAGTACTGTTTTTTGATGTTCATGATCCTAAGGCAACCTTATGTGCTCTAAGCGAAAATTTAGACAGTTTTTTTTGAGTGATTTTTAAAATTTATAAATAATTTATGAAAATTGGTGCGGGAAAACAGTTGAAAGGTCAACAAGGGTCAACTTAGGAGTCAACGTTTGCTAAAAAAATTAGAGATCAGATTTCATATTTCTGTTAAAGGCATCTTGCAGAACTCAAAAAGTTGAGTGGGGGTCATAAATATCAGATTTGACACTTTTTATATCAAAAAATTGATATTTTAGCACTTTGAAAAAATGGACCACTAAAAAGTTGAGGAGTCAACTCGACTGTGGACAGAGCCATTGTCTTTTGAATAACTTTTTATTAATTTATTTCAGTGCATAAGTCTAGCTCTACACAACCAGTTTGGGTTGGAACGTCTGCGTAGTGCCTTGAGATTGTCAACAACTTGGCTACCCAGTTTTGTATTGAGGAGAGCAAGGCCTCCGCAGTCATAATAAGCCATTTATGCACGCTGATAAGCGTAAGTTTTCGTAATAAATATTTACTATTAAATATCGTCACATCATCCATCTAACTGTGGGCCGAATAAATTAGTGATTATGCCGTAACTTCGGATTTTTAGCACTACAGCAGCCCAAGTGCACTCCTCCTATCCCTCACCCTGCAAAGAGTATTTTTCTCTAAGCTAACTTTTTTGCCTAAGCCTAAGGCCTAAACCTAAGACTAAGTTAGTGCGTTACACATTGCAAAAAAAAAACTTCAAAAAAATCAAGGGAACCCAAAATAGTAATTTTCGAGAAAAATACTATTTGGAGGAACAAGGGGGTCAGTGTTTTCATAATTCACACTGACAGTGACACTGACATGTCAATTTAGCAAACTGACATTTTTTAACAGTGGTCATAGACATGAAAAAAGTTGTCTTTACGAAATTCTGTAAAGTACGTTAGAAAGCTGACGAAATTCTGATTGAGAAAGGTGTTATCAGATTATCAACCCGCCTATGAAAAAAACCGGAAAAAATAAGTGTCAGTTTCAGTTTAGACTTTTTTTGCTAAACTGATATTAAAAATGAAACTGACACTTATTTTTCCGGTTTTTTTCATAGGCGGGTTGATAATCTGATAACACCTTTCTCAATCAGAATTTCGTCAGCTTTCTAACGCACTTTACAGAATTTCGTAAAGACAACTTTTTTCATGTCTATGTCCACTGTTAAAAAATGTCAGTTTGCTAAACTGACATGTCAGTGTCACTGTCAGTGTGAATTATGAAAACACTGAAGGGGGTGCACCTGGGCTTTTACGTTTTAGCACCGGTATAATTCTTCAAATCTACAAAAAAACTTGAAATTCACAAAGTTATCCCTAACTTTTCAGAAAGTCTTTGAAATAAGCCTTCAATATAGTTGTGAAGTGGACGTTTTTGGGGAAGCGAGTAATGCCCTCTACTCCCTCATCTGTCTCAACAAGGTAAAAACAAAACCGTAAAAACCATATTTTAGGGGGTATGGACGCCTCGCAAGAATAAAACTTCTATTCATTTTTGCGAAACGTTTCGCAAATTCGAAACACCAAAAGAGTAAAATATCTCTAGGGGATATGTATACCTCCAGAGATACTTTTTTAGACATACCAAGAGTATTTGGACGAAAATCCAGCACATTCCACCCTGCATAGGTTAGGGGTTAACACATATATGTACCACTATCCCATGCAATGTGAAGTGTACTGCTTCGCGGCCGAATACCAAACACCCTTGATATGTCTAAAGAAGTACCGACACTACTGTCATATACACACCGCCTCCCCCCCCCCCCCCACCCTCAAAAGCTACTGTAATAAATACCCACCCCTAATAATTTTCAGGTACCCCAAAAACCATACTTTTTTTTGGAAAAGTGGTGAAATTATTACGTGTTGTCCCTGAGCCTAATGCCTACGGCCCGAAGACTAAGGGTTAAGCCTAATTCCTAAGCCTAAAAATTATTAGGGGGGGGTGGTGGGTTATTACAGGAGGGTTTTTGGGGGGGGGGGGGGGTATATTACAGTAACGCCGAATCACACGTGCAGGCAGAAGCGTAGCTAGAAAAATCTGACGGGGGAGGGGGTGGCTAAAGCCCACGAGAGGTCATTTTGCATACACCGTTTCGAGTTTTATAGTGTCTTTTAATTAAGAATGTTTTTCGAAAAATCTGACTGGGGGTCTATAGCCCCTCAGCCGCCCCCCCCCCTCCTGGCTACGCCCATGTGTACAGGTATAAATATATACCCCTAGAGGTATTTTACTCTTTTGAGTTTTAAATTTGCGAAACCTTTCGCGAAAATTTAAAAAGTTTCCTTTTTTCGAAACGTCTATGCACTATTTTTTATGCACACAAGTATATTTAGGAAAACTTTTCAATGTACGTCGGTCAACTCCTAAACCAACCGGAAAATGCTCCTCATGCAGCTAGAATCCAAGAAGCATTTTGCAGACTCCTCCCAGATGGACATTTGGAGTTGGGAAGGCTGGAG
The DNA here is from genome assembly GCA_004194705.1 of Ditylenchus dipsaci. Taxonomy (NCBI): domain Eukaryota; kingdom Metazoa; phylum Nematoda; class Chromadorea; order Rhabditida; family Anguinidae; genus Ditylenchus; species Ditylenchus dipsaci. The sequence goes on from SADC01001180.1 coordinate 57,867, forward strand.
AAGAGATCCTTCCACGATCGTCTGGACAAATTTCTTGTGGAAATCCATGGTCTTCTGTGCCTTACTTAGAGTGCCTATATTGAAAACACAAATATTGGTTTTAACATTTTTATTGCATCTCTATAAATAATGATATGTTCTGGCTTGCAACAACAATAAATTATTTGCTATTTTACTCATAAGTTAAGGCTTCAATCATTTTCAATAAGTGAACGAGTGTGGTCTGGATTCTGGACTGTGTGGCCAATGGTTGATGGATGCTCAAAGATTTCATAATCATTCCCACCCTGGAATTTAACTTTTTTTAATATTCTAGGCCGTGGTATTAGCAAAGATTATAACCTTGAAAGTCTTATCACCGAAAAAATGAATGGTATCAAAATGAGGAGTCAAGTATTTGAGGCTAAAATGTTCAACTTTTTCATGACAAAATGGTAAAAAGTAGTGGAAAAAAGACACTGAAGGTTAGATGACAGTTGGTTTGAGTTTTCCGCCTATTTCTTATAATGATAAAAAAAATCCGTCTAAAACCCCTTACTTAGGCTACCCCCTAAATTAGGTGACCCGCCTAAAATAGCGACCATTCTAATTTAGGCGGCTTTCTAAAAAATTAAAATTGGAAACCACAAGGGGGCCAAAGTAAATTTTTTAAATTTTTTTAACGATCATAACCTAAAATCTGACACCGGATTCGTGTTTAACGTGGTGCGCAGAACAGATAAATTTATTTATCTGAACCGATAAAATTATCTACCAGATAAAATTCAAAATATTTTAATCTGACAGATAAAATTTTTATCTGACAGATGAAATTTTATCGGTCAGATAAAAATTTATTTCTAATCAAGAATCATTAGGTTTGAGTTTTGAGTTGTTTCTAGTCACTCAAGGTTATAAAAAAATCTCGACTTTCTCAAAAAAACTCGGTAAAATCGGAATCTCTAAAGAGTATTTGGGAGGGAGCTAGAGCGGTTCACGATTTTTTTACTTCGGAAGCCAAAATGGGTTGTAGAGGTGGTTAGATTTAAAAATATACATTCAAGTTTAAATTTAAAAGACATTTGTTCGAGATCGAGCACTCTAAGCAGGAATTTATTGTCAGCCATCAGGTATTGTCTGTTGCAAAAATGTCTCTTTAGGCGCCGATGGGTGCCTGACGACCTTTGTACTGACGATATTTGTGGGCTAAATTGTCAAAATTAACTGGCAAAATCTTTCGAAAATTGATGTAAAGAAGTGTCGAGCTGAGGTCAAAATGCTTTTTGAAATAAGGGTGTCACTATAGTGAGTAGCCGCGAATCTTTACGGAAAAACCGTTTTTGATTTACAGAAACGACCAGCAATTCAGAACTCTTGCGATTTTTCTGATCAGATTGACGAATAATATTTAGTAAAAGTTTTTAAAAATTAAGGTTGAAAAGTGTCGACCCTAGGCGGGAACGAACTTTTAGGGTGTCAGCAGTGGCGTAAGCAGGAATTTCTGACGGAGGGGCACCAGTCCATTTTTAGGCCATTTTACCTACACCGTTTTTCAAATTTTCGAGGTCATTTTACCTACACCGAAAAATCTGAACTTGAAAAAAATCTGACGGGGGGGGGGTGGTAACAGTTTCGTAAGAGCGAATTTTCGTAAGAAACTTTTTCGTAACAGCAAATTTTCGTAACGAATTTCTTTCGTAAGAGGAAATAATCGAAATTTTTTCACTTTTAATCAATTTTTCTAATTCAGGATGTCATCTGATTCATTTCTTTTGGCCTTTCTGTCACTGTTTGAAACTTCGAACAGTTAATTATACGACTATTAACTGTATGAGGACAAAAGTCGGTAAGCATAGGTCATATGACTGAAAATTTTGATAATTAGTTGACCCCCCGATTTTTCATCCGTTAGGAGACCAGCAGAAATACCCAAAAGCATGGTGAAAAACTCCGAGCTAGAATTCATATATTATATACTACACATATCTATTTCCCATTAGTGGGATGTATGGTGCAGGAGGTAAGTTGATGGGATGAATTTTTTCACCAGTGCTTCGATTCCACCCTCTGACTGTTTCATTTCTTTTCTTGACTAGTTTTGGTCAAAACATCACAGAAGCTATAAGAAACATCAAAAGAGGATCAAAAAGCAAAAAAAAAAGCAGCTTAACATTATCACTAATGTTACTGAAAACCGCGTTACGAAACAGCTTGTTACGAAAAATTCGCTGTTACGAAAAAGTTTCTTTCGAATTTTCGCTCTTACGAAAATAATGGTTCTTTTGGTTATCGGGAATACCCGATGTAAGAATCGTAAGTAAGAAGCGTAAGATAAGCTGCGTAAGAATCGGGTATTCCCGATAACCATAAAGAACCGGTACATTTTCGCTCTTTACGAAAATAATTTCTTACGAATATTCGCTTTTCACGAAAATTTGCTCTTGCGAAATTGTCTCGTTACAAAACTTTCTACAGCCATAGTTGGAACTTGGTCATTTCGTCCCCGGTCATTTCGTCCCCGGTCATTTCGTCCCGGTCATTTCGTCCCCGGTCATTTCGTCCTCGGTCATTTCGTCCCCGGTCATTTCGTCCCCTGGTCTTTTGGTCCCCGGTCATTTCGTCCCCTGGTCTTTTCGTCCCGGTCATTTCGTCCCCAAAAACCGCCAATTTGAAATTTCAAATAGATTCGAATCCTGGTGATAGCAAACATTTTTTCTAACTTGAAATTGTGTCAGGAATTAGGTCTGTTAGGACCGAAATTGTAATTTTACCCACTCCTACTCTATACATAGAGTAGTACCTACTGGTCAGGTATACATACACCTGGATTGCCTAAAAATTTTTTTTTCGTTTTTGGGTTTCAAAACCTATTTTCTGTACCAATTCGAGCATTCTAAAGATGGTTTGACAGTAGTATAATTACGTTTTGATGGTATTTTCACAGTTTTTGTAAATCTCGCAAAATGTAATTTTAGCACTGTCATACCATCTTTAGAATGCTTGAATTAGTGCAAAAAACAATTTTGGATTACCCAATAACGTAAAAAAATTCGATCCAAGTGGACGACTACTTGGTTTAGTCGGTGTATGGGAGATGCGAATGATCCAGCTGCTAGCATGTCAGATGCTTTGCGAAAAATAGTCTAATATACAATATAGCTATTGACGACTAAGTACTGCCCTTTAGGTACCACTAAATATAAATTACTTTCTACCACCACCCAAGTACCATCACCCAAGCACTTCCACCTGAGTACCAATTCATAGTCACTGCCTTGTCACTACCACTAAGTACTACTTTCTCGGTACTACCACTTCATACTACCCGTAGGGATCACGTGTATTCCCTACGGATAGGAAACAACTCCAGAACTGGGTTCTTAATGTTTTAGCATTATGAAACCGTGTTCAGGACACAATTCTAGATGGGTACAATAATTTTTAATTACTTTCAATTAAATCCAATATTTCGGATTCTGGAGGTGTTACATTTAGAGGAGATACCACGATATTACCCTATCATCCTGAAGCTCACGGTCTTATAAATACAAATATATGACTGTCGTTCAAGAAAAAAATGTCTGCTACCACATGGATCTGAACCAGTTTGAAAATTTCAAATTGACGGGTTTTTGGAACGAAAAGGACAGGGGAAGAAATGATCGGGACGAAATGACCGGGGAAGAAATGACCGGGGACGAAATGACCGGGAACGAAATGACCGGGACGAAAAGACCGTTGCCCGCCATAGTTTCGTTAAAAACCTACTTGAAGAACCCGAACAGAAGTTTAATGATAAGGAAAAGAAATTGAATTGGCGGGGGACAACCGTTGTCGGAGACGGCAATGGCCCTTAAACTATCGTATAGCCCAAGATCTCAGCTTTCTATCGAGCTAGCAAACTCCGCTGAATGATTTGAAAAATGTAGAAATTTAGGGGTTGGAAAATTAGAGAAAAACAGAAGTTACTTCATTCAAACCTCTAAATATCTACATTTCTGTAATTATTCAAAAGGGTTTGACAGCTCGTTATAAAGATGGCTAACAGGCGCGCCACCGCAGATGCGGTGCCCAGCAGGTCGCTTCGCTCCCTGCTCCAAAAACAGTAATAATCTATAAATCGTATTGATCTTTGTATTTGACAATAAATATTATGATAATAAATTAAGTTTGGTGCTGCTTCGCGGCACTTCGATGGCGCTGTACATGGCGCCACACACGTTTTATTACTTTTTCTGTCTGCAGCATCATTAGATGTCACACAAATTTTCAGCAATATTGATTTTTTTGAGATTTTTTATAAAGTCAAACTTTTCAACAGCTTAATGAATTGTTTATTGAATTCTACTTTCAGTTTCCACTACTATAACTAGTGAGTATGTTTGACTAATTTCAGAAATTTTTCATGTGAAATGTGAAAATTCAGTAATATACCTCAATTGGCCATAAAAGCTTTTGGCGCTACCGGAGTATAAAAAAAGGCTCGAATTGTTTTACCCCACCAAATTATTCTTTTACCCCACCAAATTATTCATTTAACCCACCAAATCGTAAAAATGAGTATTTATCGGTGTTCTTATGCCGTAAAATTTTTTATTTTGATCATCATGCAGCCCTGAATCTCTAGTTTCTGATAAGCTATCAACTGACCCTTGTCGTTGAAAAAAAATTAAGAAATACCCATTTTTATGAAAGAGGAGTTATTTCATAAAGACGGGTATTTCTCAGACTTTTCTTAACAACAAGGAGTCAGTTGATGGCTTATCAGAAACTATAGGTTCTGGGCTACATAATGATTAAAAGAAAAAAATTACGACTTAAAAACACCGAGAAATACTCATTTTTTTATTTGGCGGGGTAAATGAATAATTTGGCGGCTGAAAGTACTTAAGCCACGTTCACATACTGCGACTCCGCCTCCGACTCCGCCTCCGATTACTCGTGAGTATGTGAACACCTCCGCCTCCGACTACGATTTCGTGCAACTGTTCACATACTGTGACTCCGACGCCATTGTGAACACACTGCGACTCCGTTTTCGCAAAGTGTTCATATACTGCGACTCCGACTCCGACGCCATTGTGAAACACACTGCGACTCCGACTCTGTTTTTCGGTCCTGTGTTCACAATGGAGTTGCAGTCAGAGTCGGGAGTCGGAGTCGCAGTATGTGAACACCAAATTTTTAAAATTTTCCATTTTTCTTGACTTTCATATTAACTTTTTTTTAAATAGATACAGTCGACTCTCTCTATAACGACTCTCTTTGTAACGACTCTCTCTCTATTACGACCCGAAAAAAAAATTGGTTGGTTCAATCTAAATTCAGCCAAAACGACTCTCTTTATAACGACTCTCTCTATAACGACCCTCCCTCATAACGACCCAAGTTGACGGTCCCGACTGCTGAAGAACCTCTCTATATAACGACTTTTGAAAAATTTCTAGGAAAATCAAATTGAATCAAAGTTTGCTTCACGAAGTAACAAAACTTTTGCTTAATAACCTTTTTCGCAATCATTTTTGTGCTCATTTGGATAAATCGGTCGCATTTTTCTGTTCTTATTTTTTTGTTTCAGCGTCGATTATGGAAACTCCGAGCAAGAAGCGACGTCGCATTTCTCTTAATGCGATGAAGCAAATCATCGAAGCTTGGCCAAACAAGAAGCCGCTAGAGCTTAGCTGGGATTTCCATATTGCTTTAGCCATGCTATTATGGAACTGTGCGACAAGATAGATGATTTACTGGCCGAAGAAATGTTGAAGAATTTGAAGCAAAAACACATTTCAGATTATTTTGTTGTTAACCACTAATTTGTTTGTTGAAAAATGAGTGGTTATGTCTGTTTTTAAAATAAACTTTTATTTTTAAATAAATCTTTACTACAAGAACATTTTTGTACAAGGAAAAGATAAACTCTCTATATAACGAACCGATGGCTCACTTTTGGAAATGCATAATTTTTATATGCTTAAAACGATAAAAAGTTATTTTCTAACATTTTTCACACACAAAAAATGGTATTTTTTGAAAAATTTTTTGACTTTTTGCCTTGGGGGACCAAGGTAAATTACCTTGCATTAAGGTATTATACTCCGTTTTGGTCACTGGAGCTGGGCAAAAGAGTCTCTTTATGCACTTTTAATCAAGAGTCAAGCTCGGAATTATGTCTAAGGTAAGTGAGTGCGCGCATCTCTAACCAACCAAGCCCCCTGCGCCCCCTTCGGGGGCGCAGGGGCTTGGTTGCTTGGTGTTGAGATGCGCACACCCACATACCTTAGACACAAATCACTTGAAAGTGACTCTGGATGCATGAAAAACATGCATACCAGAGTTTCTTTATGCGGTAGGCCCCAGTCAACAAAACTATGTTCAAATTCCATCTTTTTGTTGTATCCAGGTAGCCTTTCAGGTTGGCCTGCCTTGGGGACCAAGGCAAAAAGTCGAATTTTAGTCAAAAGAAAATTTCGTTCGTTTTTCCTTCGTTTTCGTTATTTTGTGTTTGGCATAGGATAGTTAATAGTCTCGTTTTCGTCTACTTTTTGTCTTTGTATCACGTTCATCTTATGTTGATTCTTTAGTTATGGCCTTTCGACGAGATGGTCCTTCGTCAAGTACTTGCCATCTCTCGTGAATGTATAATGGTTCAGTTCAGCAATGGAAAGTTGTTTTCTATCGGCGATATTTGTGAAAAAGATTAAAGCTCGCCATGCCATGTTGATGTGTGATAAATAAATTAACTTTTGTGTATAATTCCTTTGTATTTTTCTTTACATGTCTATTTTTTTGTTGCCGATGTGTTGCTTGTTGCTTCATATTGTTTATTTTTTCTGATTTTGATCCTGACAAGTGCGATGGTCGGTATTCTGACAAGTGCGATGGTCGGGATTCTGGCGAGTGGAGGCCAGGGTTCTGGCGAGTGGGAGGGCCAGGTTCTGGCGAGTGGGAGGGCAGGGTTCTGGCGAGTGGGAGGGGCAGGGTTCTGGCGAGTGGAGGGGAAAGGTTCTGTTTAGCCAAATTTATTTATTTTTCAATAAAAAAATTCTGCCCATGCTGCGACTATGACTTTTATTTTCATTATGACAATCACAGTTGTGTTGACAGTCTGGGGCTCGACAGTGTATCAAGTTGATGTATCAAGTCATAATTTGTATCAAGTCGTATGGCGTCCCAATAAATAAACCTGGCGTGCGGTCAATTTCCACAGGTCAAAAAAGGAATATAATAGACTCTTCTTCGTACAGAATTTAGCAAACGAAGTTAAAAACGACCCAAACACCCTCCCCCTAAATTTTTCCTTCTAAAACTTAAACGGCATGCCCGTGCTTTACACAGAGAAAAGGGGGGGACCACTAGTTTTTTTCTTTCTTGTAAATCTTTTCACGCGCTTTCCTCTAGAATTTTTAAGTTTTCTGTCTAACTTTTAAAAGTAGAATAAGGTCATCAATGTCAGATCGAACGCGAAACGAGTGAAAAATGGGATGGTTCAAAAAAAAATTGCTGGTCCCCGCCTTAACTGTTTGAAACGCACCGGCATGCTCCTTTAAGTAAAGAATACCCAAATACATGTCCCAGGCACCAGAAAAAGTGCGTAAGACATTTATTAGTGACAACTTCCGTACGCTGGCCTACCCCTAAGCCTAAGGGCTTAGCCTAAACTTGTTGTTCCAAAGGGTAGTTACAGAGATTTCGGTAGGATCAGATTTTAGGGATGGGGGTGGTATCCTATACTAGCGCCTAAATAAAACTAAAGAGATGTTGGCAAATTTACCTGTTGGCGAATTTACCGTTGGCGAGTTTACCGTTGGCGAATTTACTGTTGGCGAATTCACCGTCGCCCAGTTCGATCTATTTCGAATCGAACGTTCGATTCGAAGTTCGAAAATTTCGAACGAACGTTCGGTTCGAAGTCGAACGTTCGAAAAAATCTCGAATATTTCGAACAATGTTCGAAATCGAACGTTCAGTTCGACAACCCTAACTATAGTTGAGTGCCGTGGGTATACTATAGTTGAGTGCCGTGGGTATACTATAGTTGAGTGGGGTGGGTATACTATAGATCAGTCGGGTGGGTATACTATATTTGCTCCAAATTTTTGCCTTTAGCTATGTGTCCTCCCATCTCCACTCATTGATCACTAAGGTAATTCGAAGGCGCTGAGCACGAATTTGACATTATGTTCGTTATTTCGTCAAAAGAAATCCGAGATTCAGACATTTTCCATTTTAGTTGTAAATTCCTCATAAAAGATGCAGGGCAACGAGAGCGGTATGATTCACACGTCACATTGACATGTCAAATTCACATGTGAATTTAAAATGTCAATTCACGCATCAATTTGGTTCACACGGTACTGGTCAATTTTTACCCGCCAATTTTTCGCGGGACAATTTTCAGCCGACCAATTTTTCGCCGCCACATTTCAATTTCTGTTCTCGAATATTTCCTTCAGTGATGGGGGTCGAGCTAGAAAGTCATTAGTACCAATTATTATGGAAAAATAATAATTATTATTGAAAAATACTACTGAAAAACAAATTATTGTACCATCCAGAATCCTGTCCTGAACACGGTTCGATAATGCTAAAGCAGTGATTTGACTTGCAGGAACACACTTCTGGAGTAGTTTCCTATCCTGTAGGAGATCTACGTGATAGTATGGAGGTGTCAGTACCGAGAAAGTAGTACTTAAGCTGTAGTAACAAGACAGTGACTAGGAATCGATACTCAGGTGAAAGTGTCTAGGTAATGGTACTTGGTGATAGGTGTGGGGTGTACAAAAATTGCAAGTACTTAGTCTGCAGTACCCAGGTTGTATATTAGAATATTTTTTACCCAACCCTAGAATATTCGCTTTCACGAAAATTTGCTCTTGCGAAATTGTCTCGTTACGAAAGTTTCTACAGCCATAGTTGGCACTAGGTCATTTTGTCCTCGGTCATTTCGTCCCCGGTCATTTCGTCCCCTGGTCTTTTGGTCCCCGGTCATTTCGTCCCCTGGTCTTTTCGTCCCCGGTCATTTCGTCCCCAAAAACCGCCAATTTGAAATTTTCAAATAGATTCGAATCCTGGTGATAGCAAACATTTTTTCTAACTTGAAATTGTGTCAGGAATTAGGTCTGTTAGGACCGAAATTGTAATTTTACCCACTCCTACTCTATACATAGAGTAGGTACCTACTGGTCAGGTATACATACACCTGGATTGCCTAAAAATTTTTTTTTCGTTTTTGGGTTTCAAAACCTATTTTCTGTACCAATTCGAGCATTCTAAAGATGGTTTGACAGTAGTATAATTACGTTTTGATGGTATTTTCACAGTTTTTGTAAATCTCGCAAAAATGTAATTTTAGCACTGTCATACCATCTTCAGAATGCTTGAATTAGTGCAAAAAACAATTTTGGATTACCCAATAACGTAAAAAAATTCGATCCAAGTGGACGACTACTTGGTTTAGTCGGTGTATGGGAGATCTGAATGATCCAGCTGCTAGCATGGTCAGACGCTTTGCAAAAAATAGTCTAATATACAATATAGCTATTGACGACTAAGTACTGCCCTTTAGGTACCACTAAATATAAATTACTTTCTACCACCACCCAAGTACCATCACCCAAGCACTTCCACCTGAGTACCAATTCATAGTCACTGCCTTGTCACTACCACTAAGTACTACTTTCTCGGTACTACCACCTTCATACTACCCGTAGGGATCACGTGTATTCCCTACGGATAGGAAACAACTCCAGAACTGGGGTTCCTAATGTTTTAGCATTGTGAAACCGTGTTCAGGACACAATTCTAGATGGGTACAATAATTTTTAATTACTTTCAATTAAATCCATTGTTTCGGATTCTGGAGGTGTTACATTTAGAGGAGATACCACGATATTACTCTATCATCCTGAAGCTCACGGGTCTTATAAATACAAATATTATATTTGAAATATATGACTGCCATTCAAGAAAAAAATGTCTGCTACCACATGGATCTGAACCAGTTTGAAAATTTCACACTGGCGGGTTTTTCTGGGACGAAAAGAACAGGGGACGAAATGACCGTCGCCCGCCATAGTTTTGTTAAAATCCTACTTGAAGAACCGAACAGAAGCTTAATGATAAGGAAAAGAAATTGAATTGGCGGGGGACAACCGTTGTCGGAGACGGCAATGGCCCTTAAACTATCGTATAGCCCAAGATCTCAGCTTTCTATCGAGCTAGCAAACTCCGCTGAATGATTTGAAAAAATGTAGAAATTTAGGGTTGGGAAAATTAGAGAAAACAGAAGTTACTTCATTCAAACCTCTAAATATCTACATTTCTGTAATTATTCAAAAGGGTTTGACAGCTCGTTATAAAGATGGCTAACAGGCGCGCCACCGCAGATGCGGTGCCCAGCAGGTCGCTTCGCTCCCTGCTCCAAAAACAGTAATAATCTATAAATCGTATTGATCTTTGTATTTGACAATAAATATTATGATAATAAATAAGTTTGGTGCTGCTTCGCGGCACTTCGATGGCGCTGTACATGGCGCCACACACGTTTTATTACTTTTTTCTGTCTGCAGCATCATTAGATGTCACACAAATTTTTTCAGCAATATTGATTTTTTTGAGATTTTTATAAAGTCAAACTTTTCAACAGCTTAATGAATTGTTTATTGAATTCTACTTTCAGTTTCCACTACTATAACTAGTGAGTATGTTTGACTAATTTCAGAAATTTTTCATGTGAAATGTGAAAATTCAGTAATATACCTCAATTGGCCATAAAAGCTTTTGGCGCTACCGGAGTATAAAAAAAGGCTCGAATTGTTTTACCCCACCAAATTATTCATTTACCTCGCCAAATGGTAAAAATGAGTATTTCTCGGTGTCCTTATGCCGTAAAAATTTTTTTCTTTTGATCATCATGTATTCCTGAATCTCTAGTTTCTGATCAGCTATCGACCCCTTGTCGTTGAAAAAAAAATTAAGAAATACTAGGGTTGGCCAATGGGCATATGCCCGGACATAAAAAAAGAAGGAAAAGAGTTACACAGAAAATAAATACACCCCGAAGGGACCCCCTGAAAATATGATTCAGCCTCAAAATATCCCCGGATATATGCCCGCAAAAATACAGAAAAAACACACCGCGAAGGATGTATTTGACCAAAAATGTCGTATGAGTAGATGCCGGGCATATGTCCATGAGCATATGCCCCGGGCATATGCCCGGGGCATGCCCATACGTCAACTTTAGTCAAAATACCCCCTTCGCGGTGTATTTTTCTGTATTTTTGCGGGCATATGTCCGGGGGATATTTTGAGGCTGAATCATATTTCCAGGGGGTCCCTTCGGGCTGTATTTCTTTTCTGCGTAACTCTTTTTCTTCTTTTTTTTATGTCCGGGCATATGCCCATTGGCCAACCCTAAGAAATACCCATTTTTATGAAAGAGGAGTTGTTTCATAAAAACGGGTATTTCTCAGACTTTTCTCTACAACAAGGAGTCAGTTGATAGCTTATCAGAAACTAGAAATTCTAGGCTACATAATGATTGAAAGAAAAAAGTTTTACGACTTAAAAACACTGAGAAATACTCTTTTTTTTTTATTTGGCGGGGTAAATGAATAATTTGGCGGGTGAAAGTACTTACAGTCTAAAAAAGAGGGAAAATCTCTTGTAAAAATCGTGCAAAGACAACATTTTCACACAACTACGAGTTGTCTCAATTTTTAGCAATGGTCACAAACTCTTATTCTGATTATTTTCTGCTGTTTGAATAGACGTGTGTAATTGTCTGACTCCTATTTTTTGTGTTCAGATGCGTGCTTCTTCTCGTTCAAATTTGCATGGTGCTGCTTGTTCTATGCGCTAGTTGGTCGTGTGGTGTCTTTGCTGAAGAAAACGATAGTCTGCCGTATGCAATTTCCTGATCCATTCTCTAAGCTTTATCCGATTTTCAGTACAATTCTGCTGAAAGAGGGGCCGTCGAAAAGAATCACGAAAGCAGTCCTAGCGCCAAGTCCAAATAAGATCGACTTCACCATCATGCCGTTGAATTGCACCGTTGATGATCTTATCAACAAGTAATTTCATTTCTGTTAAAGATCGACCTATTGTTTAAATTTAGAGTCAAGTATTTCCTACTCCGATGGCTGCAACATGGAAATGATTTGGGATCAAAGAAATATTTTTCTTACCCAAAAAGGTGCTTTCATCTTTTAAATTGGTCATGGTCATTTTTTTATCGTTTTAGACGGGGACAACGGAAAAGGATACCGTGAAAGCCTCTGAATCTACGAACATCAGCATCTCAATTCTGGATAAAGAAGTCAAGTTCGTGGTGAATAGTAGCGAACCGTCCTCCAATGACGCTTGCCCGGTGAAGAATGAGCAATTGCCTGGTGGAACAAGGGGATACCTTCTGAATTTTTCGATGTGGAGCCTTGAAGATTTGCAGTGTGTGACGTTTAGCTCATCTTTGTAAGTCTTTTCTCAGAACTAGTATTTTCAAATTGGGGTTAAACTGCTGCTAGTTTATCCCGTGTTTGTTTCAGCCTGCTGGGTACCATTTCTACGAAAAGTCGGATGCTACGAAAGTGGAGGCCTTCCAGTTTTCGGGTGTCAATGAAAGTAAGATAAGTACGATGCAAATTGTCTTCATTTCCCTTGGTGCCACTGGCCTTATGTAAGTTCCCTTTCTAATTATACTGATCCAGTTTTGATTTTGCAAAGTTTAGATGTGTGTTCGCTCTCCTCGGATTCGTTCTGTGGTGCTGCAAGAAAGGTTATTGCAAGAAGAAGCGTTCTCCGCTGCCTGTTTTCGTCGTTGCCTCCACCGGTGTCGTCTCCTCCTCTGATGGTTGTAAGCTGTATTTCGAGTTCTGAGAAGCCACTTAAGACGTAAGATCCTCTATGTTCTTTATAAGAATTATCCTAATGGTAAACTTCCAGCGCTGTGCCTGTCTCTAGCAATGAAAAGCCGAAATAAGTCTGAGGCCTTTGCTAACGCTTTCAAAAGCAGGTGACAGAACGTACGACTGAGGCGGTAACGTAAGTTTCAAAGTGTTGGTCTTTATGGAATGGAATAAAGATTCTTTCAGAGTTGATCCGCACACAGGAGCTAAGCAGCCAAAAAGACTCACGGAAGCACAATTAAGGGCTCACGCCATAGAGTATATGAGACGTGTGAGAGAGAAAGAGTAAGTTTTCAGTCGTGTATTGTGCTCGCGCCTATTCACTATTATTTTTAGAGCTCGTGAAGAGGCTGAAGAAGCTGCTGGCCAATACTGAGGCTGAAACTGCAATCACGGAGAAGACGCTGGATCCTACTCAAAGTCGGTGATACTAAGAAAACAGTGGATGCCACGCAGAAATCAGTGGATGCTAAGAAAACGCTAGATGCCACTCAGAAGTCGGTCGATGCCAAAAATACCGTGGAGGCTACTCAGAAGACGCAGGAAGCGAATAAGCCTGGTGTGGGAAAAGCATTGAAAAGGCAGAAATATCCACAGAGTCATGTAAGAAATCTATCCCTTGTTGAATATCAGTCCTATAATTGTGTTGAATCTATAATTTCAATAAAAGCTATTCTGTGTGTTTGTGTTTGTTGTACAGCCTTGTACATTTCTGTAGACCGTCGTTTGTGTTCAGTGTTCTCAAATGTCATAGCTTAGCGTCATAGACATACCTCTAAGTGACCGGACACAGAAGTTTCATCACCTCGGCCGATTTGTCACCCGGGACATTTCGTCACCTCTTATTGAAACGGGATGTTTCGTCACCTTATATATTTAAAAGGACATTTCCTCACCTGCCAATAAAGGCGACTTTTTGTCACTGTCTTATCACTAAAACTTTACAATTACTCATAAATGTATGACGAAATGTCCGTGTCCGGTGATTGCTCACTCGTAAATTACGGTAAGTGACGTATGTTCGCCGGACCGAAATTTCACCGCGCTCAATTGCCGCATACTTTTCACTTGTTATGGTTATTGAAGAAGATTAAAAGCAGCTTGATATGTTTTATATTCAATAGTTTGACTTTTGCCTCAGTCTTTCCCAGGTAAAGTAACCGAAAAGGGTGTCCAGATTACCATAACGAGATGGATATACTGTATGTAAGGTACTCTACTCGGTTTTGGTCACTGGGAGCTACGCAAGGAGAGCTTTCTATATGCATTTTATGATCTACATTACTTCTCGGAATCATGTCTAAGCAGGGTACGTAACTCAAAAATTTTTGAAAAAAGTACAGTTGGCCAAAAAAAATACAATTTATTTATTTTTCGTCAAAAAGTGCCATTTTATCCAGTGCTTATTGATTTTTGAGCACCAAAAAAATAATTTGACTAAAACTTCAAAAATAAAAAGATATTGGGTCACGAAAAAAGTACAAAACTTTTTAAAAAGTGCAGTTACGTTCCTTGTGTCTAAGGTAAGTGAGGGCGCGCATCTATAAATCTCAAGCCTTCGAAGGATCGCAGGGGGCTTGGAGTTGAGATGCGCATACCCACATACCTCAGACACAAATCACTCAAATGTAACTTTATATGCATAAAAAGGGCATGCATACCAGAGTTTTTTATACTTTATACACTCAACAAAACTATGTTCAAATTTCATCTTTTACGCGTCTTTAGGTTTTTTGCAGGTCCATTTACCTTAATTCACTGAGGAAAAATATGCGGCGAAATTTTTAGCCCGGCAAAATTATCTACGTGTCCGCGTAAAATACACCATAAATTACAACAAGTGGTAAAACGTAAATAAAAATTTACTTTTGCTGATGAAACGTTCCCCTTTAATGAGAGGTGACGAAACGTCCGGTTTTAATAAAAGGTGATGAAACGTCTCGGGAACGAATCGGACGAGGT